>JADBJO010003526.1:170000-190000 GCA_016801955.1 Conus betulinus
TGCGACACGCGTTTGCTTAAACAAGTAATATGGGGTGCCCAGGGTGAGATTATGATCTAAGGTGATTCCCAGAACTTTATGGGTACTGACTTCTTCAAGCTGGTTTACACCTATGTATATAGAGGGCATTACAGAAGTTATGTTTTGTCTTTTTTGCCGCGACGTTATAATCATATACTTAGTTTTTTTTCATTTAAAGACATGTGATTGAGTTCAGTCCAAGTAACTAACTGGTCAACATTCTCTTGCATTTTAACGGATAACTGATGGAGGTTAGAGTGGTTAGAATGAACAGACGTGTCATCCGCGAACAGCTCGCAGGAACCTTTTATGTATAAGGGTAGATCGTTTACGTAGAGTAGAAAAAGAAGAGGACCAAGAACTGATCCCTGTGGTACACCGTATTTTTGTCGTAAAAAAAATGGACTGCTTGTTACGTAAGAAGACTGTATGCTGACGGTCAGTAACAAACGATTTTATTAGTAAAAGGGCGTTATCAGAGAATTTGTAAAGTACCAGTTTTTTAAGTAGTAATGTTTGGTCTATAACATCGAATGCTTTTGCAAAATCAACGAACAAAACTCCAGTAAATTTCAAATCATCAATATTGGTTAACCCTTGATCAACGAGGTTTGATAGTGCTGTGTGGCAAGAGTGATTAGCTCTAAATCCAGACTGGCTGGGATGAAGCAAATCGTACTTTGAGATATGAGACATGGCATGTTTGTTAATACGTTTTTCTAATGGTTTGGAGAGAACAGAAATAAGTGAAATGGGTCTATAATTAGAAGGATCAGTTTTATCGCCAGATTTGTAGATTGGTCTTATCTTAGCTTGCTTGAGAATATTTGGAAAGTAACATTTATCTATACAAAGGTTATATAAAAAAGTCAAGGAGTCAGCAATGAGAGGGGCACTGAGTTTCAAAATCTTCCCATCTAAGTCGTCAAGACCACGTGTACCTGTCTGTTTTTCATATGCACAAGATAGAAGTAAACATCGTATAACTTTATAGGGGGAATAACTATTCTGATTTAATCGCTTTAGACTCACTGTAATCGATCAAGAATTTTAGGTCATTGGCTTTCGAGTCATCGTGTTTCACAGTTTGATCAGCAATATTAGAAAAAATGATGGTTTAGAGTATCAGCAGATATATCACTCGGAATTGTGTAGGTTTTGTCAAGATTCTTGTGTGAGAGAGTGTTTATGGCCTTCCAAATTGGTTTAGAGTTATTTTTAGAGTTGTTATAAACTAGGTTTCTAAAATATTTCTGTTTTGAACTGCGTAGCATAGATGTAACTTTATTTCTTTGTTTCTTAAAAACTGATCAAACTGTTTTTTTTTTTTTAATAAAGTATCTCTTAACCATATAGCTTCTTGAATTTCATCTGTAAGCCACGGGGGTTTGGGGGAATGTTTTAACTCTTTTGGTTTTAAACGGAGCGTGTTTGTTGTAAATCTCTATAAAGGTTCTGTGCCAAAAATCAAAGGCTTCATCAGGGTTAGTGTATTGATAAACTTGAGATAATGATGAATGGGCTAAGTCAAATAAGAAAGAATCCCGATTAAAGTCGGCAAATGATCTATATGTGATAACTTTATGTCCAGGTTTAGGAATTTTTGTACCTTTCTTTAACCAAGTGACACATACAGGTAAATGATCACTGTAGCCACAATGTGGAGAGCATATTTCAATTATGTTTTGTTTTGTGTTAGCATAGATGTGATCTATTAAAGTTGCAGATGTTGGGGTAATCCGTGTTGGTGAATCAATTAACTGAGACAGGCCTAAATTACTGCACGTTACATTCCATCGATTATAGATCTTTAGGAGGTCTATATTAAAATCACCCAGGAGAATAGTTTCGTTTCCAGCAAGTAAAACAGCTTCCATCATGTCGTTAAATTTATCATGCCAGTCAAGGCATTCTGCGGGGTTTCTGTATAAGAATCCTACTAAGATTGGTTTGTTTTTCTTAATATTGACTTCGACCCAGATTGATTCAATACCGTAACATTCAAAAGAATTAATTCGTTGACACCTAAGAGACTAACTTGAATAAAGTATTAGGCCAGTTTGCATTGGGAGAGTAGGGTCAAGGCGAATATGATTGTAACCAGGTACTGAAACGTCAGTGTTAGGAATATGTTTAGTTAATCTAGATTCAGCACAGCAGAATAGGTGGAACTGCTTTCCGGAATTATAAAGTATGGAAGACAGTTCATCACGTTTGTTAATCAATCTATTAATATTTTAAAATCCAATTCTGAGACCTTCCTTAGAAGGCCACGTGTTCACTGTGGACATTGGTAAAAGAGGAATCAATAATCGGAATTGGAACAAAAATCACAAGTACAGAATGACATGTCTACAAATACAGTTTAAAGGATGATAAAAAAATGCGAAATAGAGCAACTCGACACAAAGAAATCACAAATCAAGTGTGTATCACACACGGCACCAAGAAAATAACTAAGCAAAACCGTTCCAAAATACACACAAAACAAACTGAGATAAAGTAAATGAATAATCAACAAGTTAACAGTAAGAAGGTAAATTAGAAAACCGTAAGAAAGTGGAAAATCGTTATCAGATTTCTACTAAAGACTAAATGGAATAACATCAATATCATCAAACTACAAAGGGGGCGTCACCACTGCAAATCGCCCAGGAACTAGAATCAATCAGTAAATACACACAAATGGAATATGGTATGGTATACACACAAATGGAATATAGTGCAACTCGATAAAGAAATCACAAATCAAGTGTATTTCCACACACGGGACCAAGAAAAAATAATTAAGCAAAACCGTTCCAAAACACACACAAAACGAATTGAGATAAAGTAAATGAATAATCAATAGGTAAACAGTAAGAAGTAAATTAGAAAACCGTGAGGAAATGGTAAATCGTTATCAGATTTCTACTGAAGACTAAATGGAATAATATCAATATCAAAACTACAAAGGGAGCGTCACCACTGCAATCGCCCGGGAACTAGAATCATTAGTAAATACACACAAATGGAATACGGTATGTACATCGAATCTTCAAGATCTTCAATATATTAAGGAAGATCAACCACAAGTTTGAGAACCACTCATAATTTGGAGTTAGGCAACTGAAACACGGATCGAGAGAGGAGAGGGAGAGAGGAGAGAGACGGGAGAGAGAGAGAGAGAGAAGAGGAGGAGGGAGAGACGAGAGAGATGAGAGGAGAGAGAGCGAGCGGAGAGAAGAGAGAGAGACGGACGAGAGAGAGACGGAGGGAGAGAGAGAGAGAGACAGAGAGACAGACAGACAGAGAGACAGAGCACTGACAGAAGAGAGACAGAGAGGGAGAGGAGAGAGACAGAGGAGAGTGAGAGAGCGACAGACAGGACAGACAGGGAGAGAGAGAGAGAAGAGGAGGGTAAGGAGGAGAGACAGAGACAGAGGAGAGATAGACGAGAGAGAGACAGCGAGAGAAGAGAGAGAGGAGAGGATGGCAGAGAAGGGAGAGAGGAGAGGAGGAGACAGGAGAGCAGAGAGACAGAGAGAGAGGGAGGAGACGAGAGAGAGGGAGAGAGAGGAGGAGAGAGGAGAGAGAGAAAGCAGAAAAGAAGGAGAGAGAGGGAGGAGGAGAGGAGAGAGGGAGGGAGCTCGGGAGGAGGGATGAGAAGAGCAAGAGGGAGAGAGAGGAGATGGCGAGAGAGACAGAGAAAGAACAGACAAATGCTATGAGAGGAGAGAGAGGAGACAGGAGGAAGAGAGGAGAGAGAGAGGTGAGGAGAGAGGCGGAGATGAGAGAGAGGCAGGAGAGAGAGAGAGGGAGAGGAGACGATAGGGAGACGAGGAAGAGAGGAGAAGGAGAAGAGACAGAAGAGAGAGAGAGCAGAGTGAGAGAGGATGAGGAGAGAGGGAGAGAGCGTGGGTGAAGGGAGGAGATGGGAATAGAACACGAGAGGGAGGAGAGGGGAGACAGACAGACAGACAAACAGAACAGAGAAGAGTGATAGGGAGAACAGCGACAGGGAGATAGCGACAGCGACAGCGACAGCGACAGCGACAGACAAACAGACAGACAGACAGAGACAGAGAGAAAGCAGAAGAAAGTGGTAAGGCGTGCGGAACAGAGCTTAGCACAAGAAATACACATGTCAAAAAAAACTTAAAATATCCACGTAGAAAATTCACCCCCTCCTCCCAACCCCCCCCCCAAAAAAAAAAAAAAATGCTGAGCATGAGGAGAAGGGTGTGGCGTGGGAAGGGAAGGGGATGGGAATAGAACAGGACGGTAGGGAGGACAGGGGCGGGGAAAGAGGTGCATCTGTGGAACATTTGTTTAATGAAATACAGTGTTTGAGGCGCTTTCAAATGTTCTTTAGGGGAGAGTGGGTGTGGGAGATGTGGGGGAGAGGGACGAGTGAGTTGTTTGGTAATTGTGGTGGAGGGGGAGACACGGAGCCCCCGGATCTACCTCTTCCCACCCTACCCTCCCCCACTCTACACTGCCACCACTAGAGTGTAACACACGTTGTAGCGCACTCTGCAGTGATTGTTATATCATATACTGTTAAAAAAAAAAACCGTTGTTTTTGACTGAATATTGTTCGTGTGCACAAAATAAAAGAAAACAAAAACGTTGCAATGCAAATAATTCGCAAGTCTGTGACTGTGTCCAAGATTTGGACTCTGACAGTTTATCAAGGCATATTTGCGTTTGATAAAGTTCAGTAGCTTGCTATGGGACCTGAACGGAAGTCAGGTGTATATCAACTCAGCAACATCGTTGTTTGTTTGGTTTGTGTTAACAGGAGTTAAAGGTTAAAGGTCGGGAAATCCCGTAGTCTCGTTGCCAAGGGGGCATTGAACTGTCAGAAGTTCACAATGTCGAGAACAAGGCGTGATGTAAGGCGGAGCCGCTCCATCACCTTCCGCCGCCATTGACCTTCCCTGAACTGAATCAGACACACATTTACTGCTGGGTGGACAGAGAGCGTTTTCAAGCCGAAAAAAAAAAATCTGATCCCACTTGTGGTTCGAACCTTTAACCGTCAGTTACGCAGTCAAACGCTGTAATCATTTGGTTAGTGCCCCTTCACAACAATTGATGGGCTAAGTAAAAACATATATATGGTAATGTCATAATGTCATTTCAAAGCATGACAGAGAAAACAGTGTTATATCAATTATCATTTAGATATGACATATCCTTAAATCCCACCCTTGCTCACAATGTCTACATTTCAAAATGAAGGACACAGCTAAGAATCGAACTTATAACAACTGAACCTGAGAAAATGTTCACATCTCAGTATGCAACTTCCAATTCATAACAACTGAACTTCTGGCATCCCGAAGACATCTACAACTGAACTTCTGGCATCCCGAAGACATCTACAACTAAACTTCTGGCATCCCGAAGACATCTACAACTGTCATTTCACTGCATGTTTCGTCCCGGTGTTAAAATGAAAACAAAGACAAAAAGCAAACAAACAAAAATCAAATACGCCACGATACCTGGAGACACACAGAAAGACCTTACTGGGGAATACACACTGCAGAACGGTCAGCCGTTGTCCTCTCTGGACAATGTGTGCAGTCGCACTGTGTTCAGTCGCCAGATTACAACAGCAACAGCAGCAGCAGGAGCAGCAGCAGCAGCAGCAGCAGCAGAAACAACAAATCCAGGTTTATTATCGTAAAACGGGGAAAAAAAACAACAACAGTGTAAAGACTTTTAGACAAACGGGCCACAGAGGCAGAAACAAGTAGAGAAGACTGCAAAGACAGAGAAAGTACAGGCAGGGTCTCTGAGAACGAGCGCGAAAGAGCAGAAGTATTATCACTGAGTTCCCACAGGATGGGGAGACAGTTTACACTGAAAGAGCCCTCCACATACCCACATCTTGTTATCTTATTCGTCAAGGGATACTAGCCGAGGGAAACCAGTCACGAATGAAAAAAATGTCTTAGTTTTTCTTTCTCAGCTCCGTGAAGTCTTTAAGGCTTGGCATGGGACGTCCACATAGCTTCCTGCTGCCCTGTCGGTTGGGTACCAAGTCTCCTTGGGTCTCTGTAAACGGTTTTGTCAAAACCATAAGCAGACCCTGCTACCCCCCTCCACCCCCATCTCTCCCCCCCCCCCCCCACACACACACGCGCAAAAACAGACACAGACACACACACACACACACACACACACACACACACACACACACACACACACACACACACACACACACCTTTCTCCACAAGAAAAATGTACAAAGCATATCTCTCTCTCTCTCTCTCTCTCTCTCTCTCTCTCTCTCTCTCTCTCTATCTTTTACTCATATTTCGTATGTATGTACTATTTTCCATTATCATTGAATCAATCTTTATTTTAAAAAATTCACGGTTAAACTAGCATATGCTCTGTCTTATTCTTTTCTTTAATTGATCACCGAATTACCCCCAGTGGCCTTTGTCAGTCATGTAAAATGATTGGCGTACACTATATTGTGTATTTATGTTTCTCATACTTTCTTCTTTTTCTTCTCTTTCTCCTTCTTCTCCTTCTTCTTTTCTCTTCTTTGCTAAACTTGTTACATACATAGACAATTTACTTTCTGCTCTATGGTTGTGAATTTTTGTTTAGCCTCAGGGCTGAGTGTAAAAAAGCACACTTGTATGCTTATCTCATATCCCTGAATAAACAAAATTTCGTCGTCGTCTCTCTCTCTCTCTCGTCTCTCTCTCTCTCTCTCTCTCTCTCTCTCTCTCTCTCTCTCTCTCGATATTCCCACAAACACCTCACCCCGCCCCTTTTCTCTCCTTCACTGAAAGAAATTGAAGAGATAGTCCACTTTCTGGTCGCACAAAGAGAGAGAGAGAGAGAGAGAGAGAGAGAGAGAGAGAGAGAGAGAGAGAGAGGAGAGAGAGAGAGAGAGCACAATTCCTTGTTTGTATGTAACCGATATATCACGACTCGTTGAGAAAACAAAAAGGCCCGCGCCACCTTGACATTTGCTGCAGCATGAACATCAGCTGTTGAATGTCTGAGAGACTGAACGATGTAGGCTACACAAATCATGCTTCAAAATTAGGTGAACGGTTACGAAATTCGGTGTCACTACGTGTTAAATTTGTCTTATGTAAGTATGGCTCAGTGTAAAACCTTGGACATTGACATTTGTTTCTTCTTGCCTTGAGCAAAGAGATGTTTTTTTGTAATGCAGGCTGATGGTCTTACGATTGAAATGCCAGCTCCCCGAAAGGCCCAGGTGCGTGTTTTCTGATTGGGTATGACAAACAAGGCTCCGATCATTCACATTCTACCATGCCCACAAAATGGGCTCCCTGTCCAGCGCGGTGACGTCATCTTGTCAGCGCATTATTTTCCGTGAACGCTAAAAATCTTCCAGACCTGTTGGCGTTATATCTGTTGTGAAATGAGAAAAGGCGGACGTGCTGAAAGGTGGGTGATGGCGGCGAAGGGGGTAGGTGGGAGATGGGGTTGGGGGTGGGGGGGGGGGGTGAGCATGGCCCATGGTGGATATGAGACATCTTTCCTACTTGTTCATGCAAACTGGGAGGCTAATAGGAAATTGTCGTGCAAGGGGGGCTGTGGACACTACAATTGCACGCGCAAATCACGCCAATCTCGCGCGCGTGCTGAAGGCAATCAGGACGTCAATTTCTCCCGAGTGGTTACTGATATTTGTCGAATGCAGCCAATCCTTGTCAATGTCCAGAAGCTTCCAGAGTGTGAAATCCAGTAAACGGCGGAAGATTCTCCCTCCAAAATCGGGCCAATTTCAGCCCTGACCCCGCCACGCAACTTACACCGCGCTGGCGTCCAGGCGAGTAATCTGCCCTTGTCTGAGTTGTGGCCCCTAGTTCAGCTTTTTCCCGCCTTGGCTCGTCAAGCGCATTAGACGGGCAATCATGGCCGTTCGTCAGCGGGGGCCCGGTGCCCCCTAACTCGGCCCAACTTTGTTACACCTCTATTTCGCGGCCCATTATGCTCCCTGCCGCAGGCGCAGCTTGCTTATGACTATATAACAATTCCTTTTTCACTTTTCACTTATCTCTTCTCGCCCTGCCTCCGCTCCCTTCGTTTAACCCGGGTCCACGGCTCCCAGCAACTGTGAATTTATATCCCCACCGTCATTTTTTTTTCTTCTTTCGTTTTAATTTTTCATCGAAGACGTAAATCGCTTCAGAATACGATGGTCTCCATTTCTGTTGGGCGTACAAACACGCGAAGACTGTTCCTTCGTTTAGCAAGTCTCGCTCTCTTTTTCATTGTTCTCTGGCTTTTCTCAGTCCGACATGGAAAGGTAAGCGTGGAGGTGGTGATTAGGTTTCCGGTGGTTGGTACTGCATGGTGGTAACTGTATTCATCCCCTCTCATCTGTCAGAAGTGGGGCGGATTAGGAGGAGCACTGTGGCGGAGGCTGAGGGGCAGGAAGGAGGAGGAGGAGGAGGAGGAGGAGGCGGCAGAGAGCGGCGGCGTGGGCAAGGTATCATGCCAGCATCTTTGACAGCCATCTTCATTTCATCACTGGCGTCCCCCCACACTCTCTGATGATGGCAACTAAAGATGTTTCCCGTCTCCGGATGGAATGACACAACTCGATTCTCTTCATCTTTGCCCTGATTCCAGCGCTGGAAGAGCCGTACCTAGACGTCCCCCCTCGCCCTCTTCCGTGACAGCTGGACCCGGCCGGGGCTGCGGCCTGTATGGATCGTGTTGAATGAATATGTATCTAAAAGATGTTTAGCGCCGGCCAGTGAAAGCTAGCTTGCAGGACAATTGGTGCAAATGAATGCAATCGACGGCCGAATCACGGCCCCCGTCCGCCAGGTGTCTCTGGAGGTTTGCAGTCACGTGCTGATGCAATCCGGGTTCTTTCTAGCGGCCATCTAGAGGGGCGGTTGGGGGAAGGTGGTGGTGGTGGTGTTTGTTATTGTTTGGGTCTGGGACGTGTTTGGCCGTGGCGACTAGGGTGGTGGCCGTGAGGTGTGGGGTGTTACCGGTAGGGGAACAATCAGACGATCGATGTGGCATCAAGTTATGGCAGGTAAGTTTGGGTCTGTGACTGCTTTGTGGTGTAGGTGGTGCTGACTGATTGGTTGACTGAAAGAAGTATGCCGCGTCTTTGTCATTGTAATACGATGAACCCAGACTTTAGACAAAGGTTTCCATATAATGAATGTCACGAGAACTATGTTCACAAAATCCCAAGTTGTCAAGATAAATTTTTGTTTGTAGGTATTGATAATATAGGCATTTAATTACTCCTTTTATTTTTCTTCACAATTCTATGTTTAAATATGCTTTAAGTGGGGAGTGAGGGGGGGGATTATGAATATAAACATTCTGATATTTTTTTCAGTGCTACATCGGTCACCTGTTATAACATTCATTCCCTTTAAAACAAGCTGCTATTGTCGCTTGAAGTCTGTGATGAGCATTAAGATCACAAGGTAAATCGATTCATTAAGACAGAAAAGTATTCAATGCGTCCTCTTTAACAGCAAAATTAGTTAGCAGAGAACAAAGTAACACGAACATACATCTAAATATATTGATTGTGAACGAATAGTTCATAACAAAACATTTGGATAAAAACAATTAAAAACTAACTAAAAAAGAATGCTAACACACACACACACACACACACACACACACACACACACACACACATGGAACCTTAAGTTTTTGCTCTCAGTCTGCCACACAAAAACACACACGTATACACACACAAACGTGCGAGTGCGCGCGCACACGCACAAAAGCGATACTTAATAAACTCATAATAAAAACAAAGATAAGTATTTAATGAACAATTGTATATGACAACTACCAATAACATAAGCCAGCCAACAACACAGCATTACAACGAGAAATGAAATATGACAACACGTGGTAAAATATGACAACTCTTAACAGATGAGCTAACCTCTGTTGTCACACTATTTTCATTTCCAGGCATTGCCTCCAAACTGAGAAAAGTTTGATGAATGAAGATACGTTTTCATATTTTTCATCTCTGTATGTATCTTGATGATAAATAATTGAAAACATGCAAATTAGAGATTGTCTTGGAAAGTAGGCCTATGTCATCATCAAGGTTACTGTTTGGTTTGATCACATGTCTAATTTTGAGTAACTAACAATTGACAACGTATTTCCCTACGCGGTATTATTTTTCTGATATGGAATATTAATTCTGAAAGTCGTGTTTTCATATTGTGTCAAATAAAAGGTATGAAAGCATTGTGAAGTTTTACCACATAATGTTAATAGACATTCAAATACATTTTCTATTTGTTCGAAAAACAAAAGAGAAAAAGAAAAGAAAACAAACAAGCAAACTAATCATTTAATAGCAGGGAAGGGGCGGATAATGAAAACCCTTCAGTACAGTTTAAAAGAAGTAGTTTATTTGACACGTGCCACAACAAGAACAAGAGACTTATTTTTTTGTAAATCCCGCAATGCAGAAAGTCTAAAAAAAAATCCCTGGAATGAAAAACAATACAGAATGTTACTATCATGGTAATGGACGAAAAAAAAAAAAAACATGAAGTTTTTAGTAATAAGAATATTGAAAACAATACAAAATTTAGAAATACTGCGATCAGAATAAATTGTACTATTTCAGAATCATGAAAACGGAAGGAAAATAAAGTTTGAATATCCCATTGGGGTTCTTCTACCCCGACCGGCCGAGCTACGGGCCTACCCAAAATTAAGTTTGCTACGGGCCTACCCAAAGTTGAGTTTGCTACGGGCTCAGTTGGGGAGGCTGGGACCATACAGTCGAGTTTCATCCACTTAACGGATGCATCTCTGACAGTGTTGCTCAAATTTCCTGACTACCATTGCAGGTGTGTGTATCTCTCGGGCCTGACGTCGGGATATATTATAATACTTAGCGTAGAGTACAGTCCTATCATGCAGTCTCAGACCAAAATGGGAGTCGGGTACTATCATGTTCATCATTCTCATTTTCATCGACCAGTAAAAAGTTTTAATATCCCGGATTTAGTAGACAATAAAAGTTAGAAATACTGCAAATAGAAGCTATCATTTATTTTTAAAACCATGCAAACGGAAGACAGTGCACACGGCTGACAATCTTGGAAACAGAAAAGCAATGAAGACAGTATAAAATGACAATCCCAGTGATAACTAGTCGGCCTGGTGGAAAACAATACATGAAATTTTAAAACCCTGTGAATGGAAAGCGATAGTTTGGAAATCATGTAAATGAAAACACAGTTTTTAAATTTCTGCAAATTAAAGACAATGCATATAGTCCAAACGTCCTTCAAACACGAGACAGTAAAACACATTTATAAAATCCTGTAGGACAGAACTATTTGCAAAGTGTTTACATCTGTGTGTCTGACAGCAGGTGGAGTTGTTTATCGGGTGAAAGAATCGGGTAGATCCTTTCGTCAGATCTCTCTCTGTCTCTATCTCTTTTTCTCCCTCATTCACACACACACACACACACACACACACACACACACACACACACGCACACACACACACACACACACACACACACACACACACATATACACTCGCATACACACGCGCGCGCGCGCGCGCACACACACACACACACACATGCGCCCCCCCCCTCCCTACACACACACACACATGCGCGCTCGCGCGCTCGCGCCCCCCCCCCCCCCCCCCCCCAGTTCCGCCATGAGGGATGCAAAGAGTGAATTTCGACAGTAACGTTATATGTCTGCTACAAAGTGAACATCCTCAACTTTTGGAATCCAGCATTCAGTGCATGGACACTGCCAGCAGCCCATACTCGTTTACATGGACCGATCGGTGCTGAATGATAATCACGCAGACGGAATAGTTTTTTCTTTTCATTCTGTGTCACCCAGTGGCATTGCACCCACGCCGCTTATTCCGATTCCTCATCCTGCTTGAGCCCAGTAATTCACAGGGAGCAGTCAATGTCGAGTCGTCATGAGGCTACCCACCAGAGGAGACGCTTCACTGCTGCCGAGTCACCTCGATGGTGTTCAGTGGTGCCTGTTCCGGTCCAGCCTACGCAGGACACCACCTGCTAAGCTCCCTACTGAAGGCAATAACTATTTTGTCACAGAGCCAGCGCGCGTGAGCTCTCCACAGGGCGCAACGATGTCCGACCGACGACAGTGCCCATGAGTTGGCTGATATACCGGTGACCCCGACAGAATCAAACTAAGGCCATGGAGGTGGATCGGCAATCGAAATTGAGGTCACCATGCGAGCAGAGCATGAAGGGCCACAGAATTAATAACTTTCTTTTTTTTTAAATGCTGATCGATAAGGACAAGGGCGGTGAAGATGATCCAAAGGATTTCGATTGTACTCCGACTTCTGACAGGGTTGTACTCTACGCTTACTTTCATAATTCATCCCGGCATCAACAAGGCCCGAGAGATACAAACACCTGCCGTGCAGTGTTGGTCAGGAAATTTGAGCGACACGATTTTTGAGTCACACCCTCAGAAACGTATGCAGTAAGTGGATAAAACTCAACTAGGGTTTTTTCCCGGCCTTCCCAGATGAACCCACACCAAGCTCCGTTCTGGACAGGAACCGGTCAGGGCGGGCGGGAAATTTCCACAATAGATGGTTCTGATGGGAATCGAACTCTCAAACCACCCAGGCGGATGTCTGCGACACTAACCACTTCGCCACGACAGCTGGGAGCAGAAGCAAAATGCTGTGATTCCTGCTCTAAGGATCAAACTATAGGGACATGCACGTTCCAGTGCACATCCAGTGTGAGCAGGACAGCCGTGGATTAACGTGCGTCGGGGAATTTTACTTCCGTTCCCAGAGCGTAGACTTTTTTTGCCAGTAAAAGTGAAAACGGTTCGTGCTTTGAGTCACTGCTTCAGGGTGAGACGGGGATGGGAAGGGGGGGGGGGGGGGGGGGGGGGGGGGGGGGGTCTTGCTGAGCGATTCATGGCTGAATGACTCAACAGGTGTCAAACAAACCGTTCCTTCTGTGTTGTTGTTGTTTGTCCGTCGAGACGGCGAAGACCATCTAGTCATCCTGGGATCGGGGGTGAGTGCGTAGATGGCTGGTCAGGCCGATCTGCGCCCCGAAAGACCTATCACAGTACGGACAGGGGATGGTGGTAGCAGTTGGAGATCTGTTGACACTGGTGAAAAATGTTACAGGAAGGAACAGATGATGACTGGACGGGACGCCTTGATATGGAAGGTCCATCGCATCGACGACCTGTTCACCCCAGAGCAAAGATTTGCTGGCGTCATTGCGTGTAGGCCTTACTCGTGTGTTTTAAAACACGTCCAGTGGCAGAATAAGATTTACTTACTTAGAGTATGTTCACATATACGTTGGAAGGATTTACCGCCTTCTTCTCTTAACATCATCGCTTCCATCAGCCTGCTTTTCGTGGGCTATGAATACACTGTAGGCACTGAGAGAACACGTCTGTTCAGCATGCTTGAGAAGCCACACAAGCTTACCGATCACACACACACACACACACACACACACACACACACACACACACACACACACACACAGGTTGTGGTTTCAGAGAGAAAAAAAAAATTACGCATGTAAATGTGTGATTCAGGTTGTTAACAGAGAGTGCAGAGCCGCACTGAAGGAGAGTGATGTTTCTAAGTGCGTGCAGCCTACTGGTGTGAATCCACCCATGTATATCTGGCTACTTGTATTCCAATACTTCCTCCTCCGTGCTTCTGAAATCAACTCCCTGATGAACTGACTGCTTCGTTAGGGGGCATGGAGAGGGCAGCAGGCATTCAGCATTCTAACCAACTGGGCAAATAACCCACCACCGGCCTCAGCCCGTCGTAGTTCTGTTCACCCACCGATGGCCAAAGGAGAAATATCATTTTGTGGACCTTTTATGTTTATTACATGTGATGTCTAAGAACGTATTTCTCGAAAATACACTTATTATATTATGAAAAAAAAGCGTTGGTTGACACTGTAGGTTTTTTTTGTGTGTTTTGACTCATTATCAGCAACACTGCAGTCTGTTTCAGTGTTCTTGTCCTAATTCTACTTCCCATTAATTACAATCCATTGACAAATGACACATAAGGAAGGACATAATCTATCGGTGTTGTTAGCTTTTTCTTTCAATGCGCAAATGTTCGACTAGCCTCAGAAAGACGACGACCACACGCCACATTGTGAACCTAATTACCGGCAATTAGTTTCTCGGATGCTTTTCGAAACGGCCACCTCTGCAAGTTCACAAAAGCACCAGTTCTCGTTGTCTCGTTCGTCATTTGTCAGATGGATTCCCCGTCTCCTCGACAAAGGTGCAGTACGTCGCAGGTCCTCCAGTCCTCAGTAGAGCTTCCGGGCCACTGGGATTGGGTCGGGTCAGAGAAGCGGGCTTGCTGCAGTTGGTTATCCCCCTTCAATGGGTCCTTGGATAAACACAATTCGTTTATTTCGACAAGGACAAATCCATTTCTGTTGCAGCACTCGTGGTGGTTTTTACAGACACCGATTGTATTATAAGATCTACAAATGCCAGTCTACCTCGTTTATCATTTATGTTGGTTCTCGACCCTTTATGGGCACTTTTTCCTGTCCATCGATGTTAGCGCTAGAACAGCAACTAGTAGTGAAACCGATACCAAAATTCATCAGGTCGCTTTGAAAGGGCCTGGGATTACATTTTTTTTGTGGTCTGGATACCACCACGTTCATTATGAGATGTCTGACAATGATTTGACAGAGAGAGAGCTGGGAAAGAGAGAGGCAAAATGTCATATGAGTCAGTGGAATCAGACGTCTCCAGTTACTGTACAAGAATGCAGAATTTCATCTGTAAAATGAAAAAAAAATGCTTGGGACACATATCTGGTTTAAGTGACCTCAGTAGAATGTTTTGAAACCAGAGGGAGAAAGTTCACGGATGCCTAGTGTAGGGTGGTGGATGGGAGATAAGGAGGGAAGAGGGGTAGGAGATGGGGAAGAGAGCGAGTTGACACATCAACTTCCACACCAACACCAGCTCGTTGGTTTCCTCTCTCTTTTTATTTTAAATCATGGTTGGATTGAACCAACCATAACCAAACCACCGACCTCTTAAGACATAAACAACAATAATCATAAACATGAGGTATTATATGTTAACACACGCAGAAAAAACAACATCAATCAAATTAGCCCAAGATTAAAGTGCAGGATTTACAACAAACATCAACACAAAAGGCCTCCCCGTTGCGAACGGTAGGAGGTACAACATACATTTGCAATCAATAACATAACCATATCATAAACATAACATTTACCATAGGCGATCCCCGTTGCGAACGGCAGGATCAACAACATGATAATTTCATTATATTATAACATAACATTGAGACTCCCCGTTGCGAACGGCAGGAGTTACATACGGTCAAAAGCATGGATCATGATTTCATAGCGAAGAACAGTATTATAAGTGAACAAACATTTAAGCACACACTCTCAAAATGGAACTCCCCGTTGCGAACGGCAGGAGCAATGAACAATAAATGAAATTAATTAACATCCAATTTTTCAACAACAATTACACAATTGTATGAAAAAAAAGCATATGTGTAGTGTCCACACATATGATTAAACTCAGAAAAGACACATCTTGCACATTAACATGCCAGCTAAAGCTATCTTTCTTTCTCAGCACACACACCCACCTCAGGACAGTGCGTGCTACACGCTATGGCTCCACGTGTCACCTGTTAGGCCTACACCCCGGCCCAACAATGGCAGTTGCTTTTCAGCCCTGCAATGGACCCACGGGTGTAAATATATTGAACAAGTGAACACTCACAGACTAACAGATGCAGCGACCGGATAAAACAAACTGACTGACCAGTGGCTACTCGTGCACAAAATAGGCACAAGAACGCACAAGGAACCGAGCAGCATTCAAGTAATTAACTGCCTAATTACTCAGCCAAGTAACCACGTAACCCTTCAGTCGCTCAGATAATGAAACAATCGAACAAAGAGGAGGTAAAACACTTGTTTGTAACAGGTACCAACCCAGACACACAGAGGAATAATCAAACTAGCTTCACTGGCTGTGTCTTAATCATTTGCTCAGGCCGCCGTGCGGTTTCATCACACTATGACTTAACCCTATCCATCTCGCCAGCCAAACAAGGGCGACGTTTACATGCTAGTTTGTCCAGTGTTCGAACACAAGGAACCCGCAGGGCGCGCGTTAAGCTTTATCCACTAATCACAAATAAAAGACAGCAGCGTCTGTAATCTATGTTTTTCCGGCATCGATTTGTTGAGTACTCACCATAAAATCTGTGACAATGCTGAATAACTTTCTCATTTCATTCTTATTAAGCGCCAGCACCTGCTTAGTTACAAAGTTACCTGAATAATTGACTGTGGAAATTCGGTATATCACATTTCCAGTTGATAAGAAATTGGAGTTTGTACAATCAAAATGTAAGAACACAGAACTTTTCACTTCCATTTACTAACGTTGTTTCACGAAGATAGTGCTCTATCTGCCCTCACTCTAGGTAAAAAACATTTAACCAAAGGCAAAAAACCATGAACATACCTTTACATTCACGAACACCTGAACCAGTGTCACAGCCTTCACCCGATTCTGCTCAGTGAAGAAATGATCTCAGAGCCAGAACGCTGGGAGTATATAGACCTTCCATCCCCTTTGAACAAGATCTTTCGAGAAAGTCTATTGTGGTCTGCGTCACAATAGAACGACTACAAGCGTCTTAAGTGCCTAGGATCTGGCCTTTGTGGGCTGCTCTTCAACGAACATTTCTATCCCCTAGGGTCCGACAACCAACTGGGCCGAGCGCCATGTAAGTGGCTGGATCTGTAGAAGTGCAGAGGAACAGACCCTTCAGACTTTGTACCTAGGGCAAGGTCCAGCATCCCACCTAAAAGATGTTTACCTAAAATCTCAAGTCCACCTCAGCTTATACTCAGTCTCCCGGACCACCAAACCATCCAGACCAGCCATGGTCAAAGGGAGGCTCTCAAGAGCCCCCCAGCAAAGGCGACACCAATTACGATGTGGCTGAAGTCTAATGGCTGTCTCTCAAAACCAGTCTGCCCAGACCAGCCGTTGGCAAATTGTCGTCCGCTGACTGACCAGCCTCTTAACTGGCATTCCAGCCTACCAGCTAGGTTGCCCCTCACTGCGATTCTATCCCGCGTTTAAGGGGTTAACCACTACAACTCTCTGTCTCAAAGGCTGGGCAGAGTCGTACCCTTTACACTAGGAAAAAAGAACTTTCGTTGTTGCTATTTTTCAATTACTTGAGTACCTTCCTTTGAAAAGAGAGAGAGAGAAAAAGAAAGAAAGAACAAAGGAAGGAAGGAAGGAAGGAAGGAAAGGAAAAAAAAAAAAAAGAAAAGAAAGGAAAAAAAAAAACCGTTTATTGTTGGCAAGTTCTACAGAATTGAAATGAATCAAAACACTTTCTGGAAATTAAGGTGTAAATTAGAAATTGGACTGTACTTTTGGACTGGACTTTCCATATGACAGCTGTGAGCAGCCTGTGACTCTGTTTGTGTCTTGGTATGTGGTCATACAACAGACTTCTTGGTTGATTCCCCTTCCACCTGTCCACAACAGCCAATAAACTGAAACGAACGTACACTGCCCAAGCAACTTTTTTTTTTTCTCCCAATAGCCTGGAATAGATCGCCAAGGTTAGTTCTCTTGAATTGGAAGTTGCTTTCACAGTGCCCAAGACTGTGTGAATGAGCAGTAAACTGCAGATATGTTGGCACTAAATCATTTCAGCGGTGTAAGTCCGTAAGAGCAGAGAACTGGAACCACCTTCGTTAGAAATTTGACTACTGTGTCCCACTTCACTCACAAATCGTGAGGACAAGGTGCCGATTCCAAGGAAAACGTTCTGGTCATTTTTTCAAGAGCACGTGGTTCAGTGTCCGTTGTCGGAGAATCGGATGAATCCCTGGTGAAGGTAACCGTTTGCTACGGAAAATCATTTAACTGTCAAAGAATGAAAATCGATTCTTGAAAGACTAACAAGCGAAGTAATGCTTCAAAGGCCAGAGTTTTGTGTGACTCTCTACATCAAAGAAAAAGTATAAAGATTGAAACAGACTACACGCATTATCATCATTATTATTGTTATAATATAAAGAGTGCCTATATAAAGCCTTTCCTCGGTTAGAGACCAAGCTCTAAGCGCTCTACAATTCACGTTCTCGTTCATACAACGGGCTGCCTACCAGGGTAGAGCCAACAGAAGAGCTGCCTGCTGGCGCTACATTCAGTCGTTCCCCGCGTTATTCAGTCTGTCAGTCACTCATTTTTCATCCATATTTTCATTCTTTCTGTGCATGCTGTGTGTAGCGTGCCATCCACACCAACGGCCAAACTGACCTTCTCTTCCTAAAGTTGATGATGTTACGGGTTTCACACGTGGAATCTCGGCTTATACTTATAGCCTCATGCGAAGGACATTTTGGAAAGCGGAGTCAGTCAGAACCAATGTTAACTTTGAGGGGGAAAAACATCACCCTGTGTGTTGAAACGGCCCGGCGGAGATTCAAGCCCGCAACCCCACGATCACCGCGATCACGAGTCCCCCCCGCTCAACCAACTGAGATATTCCGGCGTCGTTGAAAAAAAAAAAAAAAAAAAAAAAAAAAAAAAAAAAAAATGCAGACAAAAAAGAATGTACACTGCCAGAAGTGGCCTTTCACCAACTGGCAGAGATCGGGCGGGAATTATTTTTGTGCATTTTTATTTTCATATACATAATTTTATTTTATTTTATATTATTTATTCATTCATTCCTTTTTGGGGCTGGGGGATAACGTCTGAAGAAGACAAATTTGACAAACATCACATACGGCTTTGAAAGGTGTATTGATTAAGTGTCGCTTTCGCACTCTGTTTTTCGTGTTTTGTCTTTAGACAAGCAAAAAATGGTTTTTCTTAAATATTTCCTGAAATCTACCATAATTGTTTTTACAGACTGAACTCGAACACACTTTTAGAATTTAATTCAGAAAGGACTTTTGTTTTTTGACTAGCAAAAAAAAAAAAAAAAAAAGTTCTTAAATATTTCCGGAAATATACCATAATTGTTTTACAGATTGGACTTGGACACTTTTAAAATTTAATTCTGAAAGGACTGTTATTGTCCTGGTGGTCAACGATTCATAATAAAAAGTATCATACTTTATTCATGTCCATAGTTTGAATGCATTTCGCCAAATTTGAATCAAACGTCTTATCAACCATTCTTTCCGATTTCACTTTAGTAAGCTTACTAGAAATTATCCTGTTATTAATCAACTTCCCATTTGATTCATTGCTTTGATTTTTTCCTTTACTTGTTGATTTGTTCGTATACCGTCCGAATCATATAAGTACAAACATAATTGAGCGGAATGTCTCTCTCTCTCTCTCTCTGTTCCCTCGCACACACACACACACACACACACACACACACACACACACACACACACACACACACATGCTCGAATACATGCACGCGCGCGCGCGAACACACACACATATACACATACATACTCTCACACATACTCATATGCACGCACGCAAACGAGAGAGAGAGAGAGAGAGAGAGAGAGAGAGAGAGAGAGAGAGGGGGAGAGAGAGAGAGAGAGGGGTATTCTTTTATTTAGAATTTCATTGACAAAGGGGTAAAATCATGACCAAAGCAAAGAAAATAAGATAAGAGGCCTAGAGACATCAAAGATGGGTACTCGATGAACTACAGTTACACAGATCGACCTAGAAATAATTACGCTAGGCCTACATGTTTCATCGGTAACTTGAAAAAGAACATCCAACCAAGTAACGTCAACTGTCACATTCGCTGATCATCACACACACACACACACACACACACACACACACACACACACACACACACACACACACACAACGTGCGCGCGCACACACACGCCCGTATTGAAAAATCAGAACATT
>JADBJO010003526.1:192500-202500 GCA_016801955.1 Conus betulinus
TTGACATTCGGAAAGACTACAACTTTGGATTCTCTCTTGAGGGCACATGAGACCGTATGGCGAAAGCTTGGCTGTGTCTGGAGTGGCGCTGTCTTCATCTGTCCGTGGGCGGGGGTGGTTGGGTCTGTGTGGTGTGCTCGTCAGCTGGAGGGTGGTGTTTTTGCCGGTGGGCTCTGCAGTCATGATACGGGCTGGTACACCCATGGGGATGCTACTTTAAGGCTGTTATGAGTTGCATCCTGTAGTCTGATTTACCTGTTCAGGAGCAGTTATGTCCCTTGATATCTTAATGGAGTGTCCTGCGCGTGCCTGTACCCATCGTCAACACAGCGCAGGCCTCCAGTGGTGGTACAGGACTGCTCTAAAGACAAGTGAAGACAGTGCTTCTCTGGGTCCTCCCCAGCACCTTCGGGTGTTTCTTTTTCTTCATCGGTCGGGTCGTTCGTGCGTGCGTGTGTGCGTGCACGCGCGTGTGTTAAGATGTGTAGATGGGCGCGCACACGCATGTTGATGAGTGCGCAACCTATGTTTTGTTGTGTGGATGTAGGGAGGGATACGATCGGGAAAAGGGATGTACTTCATGTGCCTGTGATAGGAGTGAAGGCTGACGTGGGTATTTGAACCTGGATGTTTTCTGATTTTCTCTTTCGTTTGTTGCAAGTGTCCTGAGTGCTTATAAATCTTCATTATTTTCATTATCATTTTTAATATTATTATCATTATCAATGTGTTTCATATATAACTATCAATACGATAAAAAAAAAAAAAACAAAGAGAAGGGGAAGGGAAAGACACTATTGTTTGAATACTGGGTTTTGAGATAAAACCTGTAATACAAAAATGGTATTAACAAATGAGCGAGAACAAAATCACATATTTTAAGAAATGACAGGTAAACGTAATGTTGTTCTATCGGGAACAAAACGGGTTCCAGAAAAAAAAAAAACAAAAAGCGTATGAAAAGATAAAGAAGTTAAAAAAAAAAAAAAAAAAAAGAAAAATGAAAAGAGAAGATAGTTCTTTACTTGCAGTCTTCGGGGGAAATAGGTATAGTAAAGTATGAAAAGTTTTAGGCCCTATCATCAAAAAAAAAAAAAAAAAAAAAAAAAAAAAAGAAGAAAGATCTCTCTCTCTCTCTCTCTCTCTCTCTCTCTCTCTCTCTCTCTCTCTCTATATATATATATATATATATATATATTGTAAATGACTTTAGAGGTCTCAAACGTGAACCTTTCACACAGAAAACTTTTTGTGTATCAATGTAAACAAATACTTCACATGTTGACCTGTTAATTCTAACGTTGACCTGAATAATTCTAAAGAAGGCCCACTTTCATCATGAAGAAAAGACTGAAGATGAAAGTAACTTCTCCTGGGATGCCATCGCTACAACATACGCTATGAGGAACAACAGTCTTTCCCCATTCGCCGGTTCTGGACCTAAATTTCCGCAGACACCCTCTACTTACAGCTTATTTTACTTACCTTCAGGTTGGTCCTGACGTGCTAAATACTTGGTGTTAAGTCCTTGTGCCCCCTGACAACGCCTTGGGTGACAGGCATACGGGAAATGAAGCTAAAGTGACAGACAACCGGTTAAGCACGTGATGAATGTGCTCCGGATGTCACCGACAGTGTTGCTCTGCATAGTTATGCGGGATACTGTCTTCAGTTGTGATAAGCTCCTAGCATAACATTATCAGTCTCCAAAATCCCCCGAAGTCGGTGTGTGGCTGTCCATGTGGCGCGGTAATCAAAAACGGCCACACACGTAATGCTCTCATCCCCCAGCTGATGCATTTGTACCAAAGTGTTCAAGTTCGGCTGTTAGGATGATTCCTGGAGTCTTTTAGCCAGGGTACGACGACGACGACACTGACAACAACAATAGTGTTGATGGAAACTCACTAACATATAACTCCTGGTCAGATACCGGTATTTCGAAACCTGATTGTGTCTCCTTTTTCTAGGATAGCATTCTTCTTAAAACCGAAAAGGCAGAGGAGTTAAGTTACCACTTTCCGCGGTCACTGAGGAGAAAAATCAGGTTTCGAAATACCGGTATCTGACCAGGAGTTATATGTTAGTGAGTTTCCTCCCTATTGGAGAGTGTCTCCTCCTTGGAGACTATAAGCTTGCCGAAGACGCGTTTGAGAAGCATTTATTATTCCCCACTCACCCTCTCAAGCACATACTGTTAGTTAGGCAGAATTAACTGCCACTGCAGATATGAATGCTTATCTTCCCCCTGTTTCTTTACTCTAAGACATAAGAGCAAGTTTTGTTTTATAATTGAATATTTCTTGCAGTCTTTGCAACACCAAGCTGCTCTGTAAGTTGCTGGAATGGTGCTTGGTACTTATCCTTGGAATTTATTAGTCAATTATAATTTAATTTAGTCCCTTGCGGATTCATTCCAAGAACTGGCCCTTAGCACTTGTGTCTTAGGAGGTTACCTTTTTATATTTTCTATTTTTCACTAGAAAATGTAGCTTGTTTGCTCTTTCATGAATTCTTTTGCTTCTTAGGTGGCAATTTTGGTTGTTTTTTTTTGAAAACTCAACAAACATAGTATGGTATTGCACACCAGCCTTTTTCTGGGATAGTATTCTTCTTAAAATCGAAAAGGCAGAGGAGTTAAAGTTCCGCTTTTCCATGGTCGCTGAGGAGAAACAATCACGTTTGAAAAATATCGATATCTGACAAGGATTTATATGTTGGTGAGTTTCCACCATCTGACAAGGATTTATATGTTGGTGAGTTTTCTCCCTATTGGAGAGTGTGTCCTTTTTGGAGACTATAAGCTTGCTGAAGACTCATTTGAGGAGCATGTATTATTCCCCACTCACTCTCTCAAGCACATACTGTTCGGCAGAATTAACTGCCACTGCAAATATGAATGCTTATCTTCCCCCCATTTCTTCACTCTAAAACATAAAAGCAAGTTTTGTTTTATAATTGTATATATATATTATATTACTTCCCAGATTTTTCATTTTCTTTCTTTCACTACCACCTCCTCCCTTTTTTTTTTTTGTGTTTGTTTTAAGTTTTTGCCAACCCCAAATGTAATGACGGAGGAATTGTTAGCTCGCACTTGATTCCCCCCCCCCCCCCCCCCAAACTATAAAATGGCTCATTATATATTTGCTTCAGAGAGCGAAACTTCTCTCTTCACCGGTGAATTTCTTGGGAGAGATGGGGTGGGGTACAGTACCCTTCCTCCATATATGCAACACTAAGCCACTGCTCCCATATCAGGGGGATGTAGCCTACAGTTCAATGAACATCTTTTCACCTAGAACAAACTCTTTCGCTAGGTATTTAGTCTCCCTGTTGCTATCGGAGTTCATTATTTCCTTTACTCAACATCGCTATTTCTCCATCTGCTTTGCCACACACATTTGGCTTTTCTCAGCAGTATTTTTTTAATTAAAACGGTTTGTAGAATCACATCATTGCCGACAAGAACTGCTTCTTTTCAACTACAACACCTCAAACATCGCAGCAAAAACATCGCGCCAATAAAACTGCTGTGCTGTAGTTTTCGCGGGCTAATTTTGAGAGATACTTACGGTTGTTGAAAAGTCGCGTCTACGGCAGCTTAAATCTTAGGACTTGCTGCATGTTCTTAACGGGTTTTTTTCATCGGGTCGGTTGGGGTCAGGGACACACATGAATTCTGGTCTGTCTGAGCTGACCAATAAATGGAAGGGGGGTTATCTTCTCGAAAGTCGCAGCGCCCAGCTATCGATGCGATCGGTTTAAAAAACAAATTTACAATTTTGATTGTAAAAAAAACAGGTTCACACTTTCAGGGTCGACAGTGTACACAAAGGTCACAGCCAATCACCAGTCTAGAAACTAGTCACGTGACGCAGCCATGACGTGATTTCAACCTGATGTATGCCCATGCGAACCAATTAACTCATGGTTTTCGTGAAAAAAATGGCTTACAGAAAGACATAACACAACAATATATATTTTTAGTTATACAGATACAGTACAAATACACTACGTCTGCAAAACTGGCAATGATATGCTGATTCTGTTCACACTCTACATCTACCGATCTATCAGGCTTTCTCACAAAGATGGCGCCGATAGAACCGAGAGACATCTCGAACAATGGTTGAATTTAAGGAAACGAAAATCAAGTGTGGTCTCTATTCAGTTCTCACCCAAATTCACACACTAGTAGAAAAATGCATGACCAAGTGTGATGCAGGTTTCGAGAGTGTATGGGCAACAGCTTCAGAACTATGGCGTATACCTTCCCACAAGTGATTTTCTGACTTGCAGTGTTCAGTTGTCATCATCGAAAGTCGCTGCTGTCAGTAAACAAAGCGATGATGTCAAAAGTGTATGTATGGAAATGAACATCATCCAGTAGAGCACACATGAAAAAATTATGACTACAAACACGGCAAATGTTAAGCGCATCTCGTTCTTTTGTTTTGTTTTCTTTTTTTTTTTCTTTTTCTTCTTTTCCTTTTCTTTTGTACATACCCACTCTCAGACAACCATTTCTGGCCTCATGTTTTACTGTTTTTCTTTCAAACTATGGCTTGCACACTTTCCCTTCAGTCGAACAAGTCCCAACTGATGCACCGGAAGCCCTAATAGATCCACCGTTTCATCTGCTCTGTAAGCTGCTTGGACGTTTATGCCATATCAGATCCCGAGATCTAAATGGATTAAAACCACCAGGCGACACGTCATACATTGTTTTTTCCCCCCTACTCCACACAAACCTGTGCGCACCTAAGATTGACGTCACCGTCTGTGGACGATCAACACTCTACCGCTTATTGCTTGTGAGAAAATAATTGACTCGCCGAATTATTTTGTCATGCAGTGGAGAAAAGCATGACCGTTTATGGGAAAAGTTTTTGTCCCTATACCTTTAGAACTTTACATCTCAGTGTAGAAAATCGATCGCACAGAGGTTTTCTAGGGGCGTCGACACGTCAAAAGAGAAAGGGAAGCCACTTACATCATCGAAACAACGACATCAATAACAACGACAACGAAGACGACGACGATATAACAGTATCCTCAATTTATTAAGTAGATCAATTTAAATAAGTAAAATTAAGCGGCGTTGATAACGAATATATCGGAAACTCGTTAACTTACACGTCCATAACCCCACATGAATGCTGATTGCGACAACATATCGCCAGGCAAGAATGCCAAGACAGAGCACACACAGAACGGATAAGTTCTTCGCATTGTTGTTGTTGTTGTTGTTGTTGTTGTCTCGTTCGTCGTGAAGCATTTCTACTGGGCGATTTGGTGTCGTAAGCAGCATTCTTTTTGGAGTTATGAGCGGCGAAAGAGTTACCTTACTTGTTTGTCATTTACTGTTGACTGTTCCCTGCCTCATTTGAGATTCTATTTTAAGCCGTGAAAAACCACCTTATTCATTACAGTAAGATTATTTTCCGAGTCATCAAAAAGTATTTACATGCAATCAAAAAGAGAGAGAGAGAAAGAAAAAAAAAAAAAAGAAAAAAAAAGAAAAGAAACATTTAAAAGGATCAAATTGGGTAGGACCTATGCAGAATGGATCGCTAGTGCCCTTTCCTTTGCAAAATCCTCGCTACTAATCGCGAGATCGCAAGTTGAACAGTAGCGTAGCCTATTATTCATCCGCAGTAGCAAGAGAAAGAAAATGGTGAACACTTGTAGAACAAAACCAGATGGAAGGGCCGCAGCTGTATAGAAACAGTAAACAACAGTAAAGAAAGGTTAAAAAAAAAAAAAAAAAAAAAAAAAAAAAAAAAAAAAAAAAAAAAAAAAAAAAAAAAAAAAAAAAAAAGAAAAGAAATGGCAAAGTCAAAGGAGTCATCGAAAAGGGGAAACTGTTAACACAATGTCTAGATGGCGAGGGCACATCCATAAGAGCAGCACCCCGTCCCTCCTCCATACCCAATGCCCTCCTTCCCAGCATCCCCGTGGTGGTGGGGGGAAAGGCACTGGGGAGTGGGGAGGGAGGCAAAGGAAAGAAAAATGTTAAGATATACTTGGACAAAGGTTTCTGGACACTAAGCCGAAAGACCTCTCTTTCTTCATCTCTCTCGGTCTCTCTGTCTCTGTCTGTCTGTCTGTCTGTCTGCCTGTCTGTCTGTCTGTCTGTCTCTCTCTGTCTCTCTCTCTCTCTCTCTCTCTCTCTCTCTCTCTCTCTCTTTCTCCCCAAAAAGAAAGAAACTACTGAAACAAAAACCAAGCGAACACAAAGATCCCTGTTTTGAAACAAAAACAACAGCAATGACAAGAAAACATATCTATTTGCTTATTCTTCAACCCCTCTAAAAAAAAAAAAAAAATCTTGACTCGACAGATAAAGCACATAGCATTTCCAGAGGAGGATGACGTCATAGGATGGACACTAATTTCTCTTAAAAGGTCGACGGTCTGATGGATTCGATCAAAGAATGCATAATTTTTGTTTAGAGAAATTTCGATCTAACATCGTCGCATACGAAATGCTATTAGTGTTGTTGTTGTTGTTGTTGTTGTTGTTGCTTGTTTTTTTTTTTTTTCCATGCGCTAGTCTAGGTGCTTATCAGATTGAGCTAGTAAATCAGAAGTTTCACACTAGCCATGTAGTTGTCTGTCACCAAGACACTGGAAATGACAACAGTTACGTTGCAGTCATGAAATATTGACTGGTACACCTACGGGGTCGCTTCCATGTGTCGCGTCCGGTGGCCATTACACAATGGCATCTGCCAGGGAGCAGTTATGTCCCTTGACGTCTTAAGGGCATGCCCGATGGCTGCTTGCACTCTATGTGGTGAACACAGCCCAGGCTTCCATGGGTGGTGCAGGGTTGTTCCCAGCTGGTTGGTTTGGCAGTTGAAGACAGTACTTCTCTTGGTTCTGGCACCTTCTGCTGTATTTTTTTTCTTTCTTTTGCGATGTCCCCCGTCCGGAGATCATTCATTCACTTCATACATCCGATAAGACATCCGACCTCATACATCCAGTGAAATAACTCTGACTTTTATTTTACCTCATACGTCCAGTGAACTCTTTTATTTTACCTCATACGTGAAACTTTATTTGACCTCATACATCCAGTGAAATAACTCTGACTTTATTTTACCTCATACATCCGTGAAATAACTCTGACTTTTATTTTACCTCATACATCCAGTGAAATAACTCTGACTTTTATTTTACATCTGTAAACCTCCCCTTGTTCCTAGTGTAAAGAGCGCACAAGGGGAGATCGGGTTTCGGGAGAAAGTTGGACTAGGTTCATCCAAAAAAAGACAAATGAGTCAGGCCCAGTGAAGATTTTCTTTCTTTTAATTTGGTCTATAAAGCGAAAACAATGAGGGAAAAATAAAGGGAAATACAAAGAAGAATAAAGGTACAAGTAAAGGTAAAACACAAAGTAAAGGGAAAAATAAAGTAAAGGAAAAATAAAGTAAAGGGCTCTAGCAACCGTGGCCTGTAAATGAAAAATGCAAACGAATGTAAACCACAACTGCATCTTACACCATTGCATAGTTCACATACATCCGAATCATTGCATAAATTCTTCAAACATGACATAAAAGTATCATTTAGCAAAATTACGAAGCTAGGTCAGTCTCAGGGATGAAGTATCCCTCATTCTACTGCAAGCCAGCATATCATTCAGGAGACACATAATCAGGAATGCGCTATACTATGGTATTCAGAACCATACGGTCAACCACTATAGCTCTTTTAGTCTCTTGCACTGGATTTGCGTAGAGGTTATCAACAATGATAACCGATGCAAACAAGAACTAATCGAGTGACAACACGACCACTCTGAAACCAGGGTGAACCTAACCTCAAAGACACGGTTCAACCCTGTGCTGCCCTAAATCGGAACAGCAACTTCCAATTATGTGGGATTCATGTCCCTAACACAATTATTCCATCCCATTCCATGTGCTCCGTCATAATTGATCATCACTTCGCGTCTATAATTAAGCAACATGGGATAACCGACTCCATCCCCAAATCACAACCAGTCAAAGGAATCGACAGTAACCATAATAAAGCGCAACACTTCGACTCATAAAATGAAAAACATGAAACAGCAACAAAGAAATATGCCAATTTCAGTCGACATTAATGGCAAACAGCCTATATAGGCAACTAGCCTGTAACCTTCAACATGCATATAAGGGAGACAGATACATTATAGCCGGTATGGTGACATGTTCTTGAGAAAAGAAATATACTCAGTAGACAGAGAGAGAGAGAGAGAGAGAGAGAGAGAGAGAGAGAGAGAGAGAGAGAGAGAGAGAGAGAGAGAGAGAGAGAGAGTCTTATGGCGTATTGTTCCGGTCAAAAAGCAATGCAAAATCATCTATTACAATAGCCCATAAGTCAATAACACACAACAATATTGCCTTACCGGCCATCATTTAAAGACTCCTGTCTCAACTGTTCAATTATAAAATTCTAGAAACACTACTGATAATCTGTCAACTACATCGCTATGCTATCTGCTTATTTATTTATCATTTAACAAATTACAATAAACACATCCTAATAAGGACTCCATAACTTCTGTATTTTATCTCATTCATTTGTTTTTTCATGTGTCACAGAACATCATCTAACTTCGTTTTTTTCATTCATGTATTATCCAATCATGCACTTATAGCACTCTCCATTGAAGATAGACATGCCCTTTTTTTTTTTTTTTTTTTTACAAATAGATCTTTACTTAGGGTAAGGCATTCTAAATGCCAACTTGCATTTGCAATCATAATTTTACAAGAAAATTGATTCAATGCATCAAAGTACAAAATAACCTGTACATCTGCCTACTAAATTTCCGAAGATGCTGGCCGACGATTATCCGAATCCTTAACTGAATTTCTATCCTGCACAGACCCATCAGTCCTTACTCTACACATCCATGTACAGCATGGAAACTGCATCTTATATCTAATTGCTAAAAAATATAAACAAGATATTAAAATAACTCATTTATTAACCGAGAAATCCAGTCTGCAAATTAAGTAAGTCTTTCCTTCCAACATGTATTCATACATATAAACACACCAAATATGACTCGACTTCTGAAATAATTTCAAAATCGTAGTGCTCAATAAAACCTATAGAAAACCCAAAGGGTCAAGAATACAAAGCATGGAACAATCAATTCTCATTTCATAATAACAATGCAGCATTGTCAAATGTCTGACATGTACACACATCAAAACACAAAGTACGTAGTACTTAGATGCACTACTAGAATACAGAAATGGAAAAAAAATGCATCAACTTACATTTCTGGTGCCATCAAAACACCATCACCACACTTCACAGAACGAGGTGTAGTCCTCCCTGTCTGAGATTTGGGACCTGACTGAATAACTCAGTAAATTCCCAAACACCCACGTTTCCCCTAGCGTCACTAGGGACGCTATATCTATCAGATCCGTACGCTTCATGAATATTTATAAGGGACTTACATGTTTTAACAGCAGCTAACAACTGCAAACTTCCTATCACCTACATGTCCCTCTAACCTCAGCATACAACATCTTCTCAAACATTGCGTGATCCTAGGTCTCACAAGTTTGAAATAAGAAAATAGTAATCAGAACTATTTCCTTAAAACCTCCAGGATGACCAACAACCTAAATAGTAAGCCCATCCCACAACTACTGGTCTCCCTCTTACATAATGGGGCTGGCACCTCCATCAACTTCCCCGGTCTCTTCCCCGGTCTAACCGGTCTAACCGAGAGTATTCCCTCTTTGGCATTTCCGGCCCGTCGCCGGTCAGTGCCCACAAAGGGGTTCCTTCTTAGATAGCCACACACTGGGCGAACTCATCGGGGGTCATCAGACTACCTGCCTCGGCTAATGTAAACATCAACCGTGGCGCTCCACACTGGAAGCACACAAGAATCTCTGGTACACCATAGGTGGTGTACACAATCATACGTCCAATGAATTAACTCTGACTTTTATTTTACCTCATACATCCAGTG
>JADBJO010003526.1:212500-215000 GCA_016801955.1 Conus betulinus
TCACTGCCCTTGCCGACCCCCCGGGAAAGCCCTTGCACGCTCATTACGGGCCGCGCGTGAGTGAGTTTTGTCGCGCGACAGGCCCACTTCTCGCGGGGCTAATTACCCCGCCACGGTTGTCGTTCTTGGACCAGGAGCGGTCAGGGGTTAAACAAATGGCTGCCGCTGCTAACGGTTTTGTCGAGGGCTGTCGACAGATTCGTTTGATTGAAAACGATCTTCCTCTTCTTGGTCTTTGATTGTTCTTTTTGCTGTACGTTTCAGATGCACGCACAGATAGATGTGGCTGTGAGTCCTGTCCCGGCTGTTCAAGTTGTGTGTCAACTCCACACAAGCTCTCTTTGGATAGTGACATCCAGGCGCCTCATTTTGTGGTGCTGTTGTGAAGCCTAGTTGAATGGTCTCGATCATAGCGTGAAATGTCAAAATCATAATCGATTCATTCGAACTGGAAGACTGAAGACTTATTGTTTGAAAAAAGTGGGCTGCTACGGATGTTTTGAAGTAATCAGTTGTTTGTAAAACTTTTGTAAAAGTTTGTAAAATCTTTTTTGCTGCGAAGCCGGATCAGTTTTATTATCTATCTATCTGTCTGTCTGTCTATCTATGTGCTTTTAATAATGATGATAATAATGATAAGAAGAAGAGGAGAAGGAGCCCGGGGGACAGAGAGAGAGTTGAAAGGGTCCGGGGTTCCTGCCCCATTGAGGGTAACTTCAAAAACATGTCATTTTTTTTTTTGCCAGCCAGATGAGGAGAATAGTGGTAGTCCAGAAAAACCCCGACACCTCCCCCCCATTCCTCGTCCGGCCCTGCACAGTATGCTTTTAGATGGTTCTCAGATCGTGTTCATTTGGAATGTAATTTGATCTCAATGCAAAGCATTAAGACGTTGACACACTATAACTTCCCACACGTTATGCAATGGTGTCCGTTATCTTCTTATTCGATTTATACAAATATAAATGACGTCCGCTGTTTATGTATTCTTTGCATATAAAAATGCAAATACCCATACACAAACTCCCACGAAAGTATAGGAAAAAATAATAATGATATAATAATAATAATAAATCGATTTATTCATTTTGTTGACATGGAAAGAATGTTGCGACGAGATGCTTCAGGCACAGTTCATGGGTGGAGGGACGGGTGTAACAGAGGAGGAGGATATTTATCCTCCCACCTCCTCCTCCCAATCCCCATCCTTACCCCATTCTGAACGAAAAGAAGACGGCTTTAAATATGAATCCAAAGGAGAGAAAAAAGCTTACAAATGGTCATAGGACATGTGAATACGAATGAAGATAAAAGTGCGAATTGTCCACAGCGCGTGGCGCTCTCCCCTCCACAGCCCTGAGAAAGCCTGTCGCCATCGTCTTATCTAGGCAATGGACAGTATGAACTGAATAATGTGCTCCTACCCACTCCTCCCTCTTCCTTTTCATACCTCACCTCCCTTCTCCTCCACCTCAAGCTCATTAACTGTTTTGTTAGTGTTTGCCATCAGGTAACCGACACCACCGTTCCCTTCCCCTTCTCCCTTTGCCTCATCTCCCCTCCCCCTCCTCTGATTTCCCCTCCCCCTCCTCCCTCCTCCCCGTACCTGATCTTCACCCCTATATACCCGCTCAATCTCTTTTTGGCTGCTGTAGGCGTATGAGAAAACAACTAGGACCGTACTTCCCCCTCCACGGACAAAGTGATCCGCTCCTACTTGTAAACAGAGAGCGAAATAACTTTATAAAACAATTTTTTTTTAAAGTGTTCTGACAAAAGAATCTTGTGATTCGTTTGTCTAAGATTTTCGGCGGAGCCTTTGAAATACTTTTTAAAAAAATGTTTAGATTTCTGCCTGCAGTCGCTTCACTTTGCAACTAGATTTATATAAACACACACACACACACACACACACACACACACACACACACACACACACACACACACACACACACACACAACACGTCAGAAATCATTAAGTAAGCTTAAATCATTTCTTGGAGGTCTATCCAAATAAAAAGAAATATGTAGATAAATAGATAGGTAGATGAATAAATCCAGAAATGAAGCAACTTTATAAAAGAAAGTCAGTATATATTAAGGTTAGCTTGAATTATTTCTCGGAGGTCTCAGCAAATAAAAAGGTAACTGATGAATAAGCGGATAAATGAATAAATGAGTAAACGAATTTACTTTAAAAAGTACTGACCTGATTTTAACGAACTTCAGAAAAACGCCGTAAGAGGAGAACCATGAATTTTGTTTGTTTGAAGATAAAAGAAACACTCTGTTTCTACGTCGTGTTTATACCTATTTTATCTTTAAAATGCGAGAGAAAAATGAATACATTGGCCTTTACATGCAATTACCTAACAGAAGAATGGAAGGTAACACATCTGTATTAAGAAAACATGTCTCATCTTGTGAAGGGATATTCAAGATTTACTTTCTTCTTCCACCCTCCCCTCCTCTTTGACACTCCCGTTGCTCTCGGTGTGCC
>JADBJO010003526.1:220000-222500 GCA_016801955.1 Conus betulinus
GAGGGGGGGGGGGGGGGGGGGGGGCGTACTTATCGATGTCATAAGGTTGAAATAGGTTCACTAAGTTTTGCGTAATCTTGATGTCAGATAAAACAAAGAAAGATACAAACTAACAAACAAATGGTTGCGAGTGCAAACATATTTCACGCCCGCGCCCGCTCAAAATGATATGGAAGATGGGTATAACCATGGTGCAGGTAGTGAAAATTTTGTAATGCTTGGTTAATGACTGACTTCGTATAGTAGTATGAAGAAAAGTGAAAGTAATGGTATGGTCCCTACCAGCCTCAAAAGCCTAAAATACCAATTTTTTTTTCATGAAAATAGCAGTCTTCAAGACAATAGTGATAACTACGGTTTTCAAATGAAAAAATATTTTCAGTTCTGTTGTTGAATGATTATTCATTTTCGTGCATTTTGACCTGATATTGCTGTCAAACAACATCACCATGAAGAAACAGTAATAATGACGCCTGAACACACATGACACATGAAACCAGATAACTCTAACTCAAAAGTATATGCACTGTCGTATATTTGGTATCATTGCGTGGACTATAGCGTCCTTTGTGAAGGCACAGAATGTGGAAGCCGGAAACAGCAGCCGTAATTATTGTTATCGCTGTCTATGCCGTAGTAGAATCATAACTTGTTTTCTTTCTTTTGACTCACTATGTCTTGTCATAACGGCATCAAAACCAGGGGAATTGAACGTCGGTCTCCCCGCGTGACAGGCGGAGATACTAACCACTATACTATCGACGAGCGTAAAACGTTTGGTTACACATAAAATTATAAACTATTATTGCAAGAAGGGAGACAATTTCCAGTTAGTGAAAGAAAAATCTTGACAGCGCGGGTGGTTATTTCCCTTATCAGACTTGATTAAAAAAAAAAAATATCATTCATAGCCGTTAATAACGGCTGTTCTGGTAAAATAAAACACCGGGCATCATCCCTGACCCAAAATGAACAAACCTACAAATTTTCAGAAAAGATCGGCCCAGAAGTTTTGTCTGGAGCAAGTGGAACACATTTTGACCATGGACAGACAGACACACACAGACAGCATTTCTTCGTTCCCATTGTAAAGTACTCCCTGTTCTCTATCAGAAAAGGGAGTACAAAAATGACTGTTTTCACGTCATGATTACCATTTTTTGTGTGATAATCAGTGTATTCATGTAGAAACAATGTTGTTGGTTTTGTTAATGATATAACAACTGTTTTGATCGTGAAAATTACAGTATTAATTAGTTTGAACTTTTGAACCTTGTACGTTGCCATATATGTGTCGGTAGCTGCTGGTTGTGCATGTGCGTGTGCCTAGTCTTTCTTTCTTTGCGCTGCTTTGCAGGAGAGGTTGACTGAGGCTAGTTAACTGAGGCTAGTCAGCGTGTCAGTTTGATTCGAGTTTTAACGTCCACAATCCCCTAAGATATTACGGCGGTCGAATACAACCATCCCATACCAGCAGAGGGGATAGAGGGAAGGGTGCTTGCTAAACGTAACACTGTAGCGGCAACATGTGACGGCGGGTAGCTTTTCAGTCACGTTACATCCCACGCCCACTCAAAATAATATGGGAGATGGGTATATCCATCCTTGTAGATTTCTGAGGTTGTGGAATCTGTCAAATACTTCGCCGAAACCACCAGATCAAAAACACAGTAAGTATGTGGTAGCGAAGATGACCGTGTTATCATTGTTGGGCCCCAGCGGGAATCGAACGAAGATAGATGGGCACATAATAAACAAGTAAGGTGACGCTTGCTCCTATGTTTAAAATAATTACAGGCTCTTAACTCAAAACGAATACTGCTTACGACACCGAATCGCCTAGCAGAAATGACAACACAGAGCACACATGACAAACAAGGAGACATCCACTTTTACTCTTTGAATTCCCTTCCTCATTTAAGATTTCCTAAGATATAAGGGGTCTGGGGAAGGGGCGGGGGGGGGGGGGGGGGGGGGGGGGGGGGGGGGGGGAGGAGGGGGTGGAGGGAAGGGGGGATACGTGGGGGGTGGGGGGGGTTGTGGGGGGGGGGGGGGGGGGGGGGGGGGGGGGGGGGAGGAGCGGGTGGAAGGGAGAAGGGCACAGAGGGGATGGATCCGTTGAGATCTATGACAGTTAGGAAGAACTTTCAGAACGGCTGGAGCGTGGATAAGGAGGGAGGAAGAAGGGAGCTTGTTGGGATGGGGGAGGGGAAATCATTACCTCCCTTTCTCACTGACACGCGACTGACCTGGTGTCCCCTTTGTAAACAAACCAACACCGATCGGACACCCGGCCGTTCCCCTCCTCCTTGTCCCACCCTGGTCCCACCCCTTCTGCGCTGAAGATCATTAGGATCCTTAGGGTTTGTGGAGGGGCCCACCTGCCGGCCTGACTTGATTGTCTCACCTGAAGGATGCTACTAGAGTGGTCGTCCTTGGCTGGAGTCACTATCGCTGTCTGGCTGATGCCATTGTCTGTGGTTGCTATCGCTCTCTGTCT
>JADBJO010003526.1:230000-239746 GCA_016801955.1 Conus betulinus
CTTGCTGCCATATTTAGGAAGACATTCAGCTGTTATACTTTTCCTTTGTTGTTTGTTTTTCTTTTTTTCTTGTCCTTTGTAAACAGAGACAGTGTGTGTGTGTGTGTGTGTGTGTGTGTGTGTGTGTGTGTAAGTGTGTGAGTGTGTGAGAGAGAGAGAGAGAGAGAGAGAGAGAGAGAGAGAGAGGGCGTGTATATATATATATATATAAGTGCCTAGATATATAGGCCTGAGGCATAGGTGAGGCGGTATATAAATGCTAGTCGTTGATGTTGTTATCTTTCTGTGTGTCTGTTCATCTGTTTGTGTATAATTCAACTGCTTGATTTTTTTTCGCAATCATCGGATACACACACACACACACACACACACACGCACGCACGCACGCACGCACGCACACACACACACACACACACACACACACACACACACACACACACACACACACACACACACACACACACACAGAGTGTGGGGGGGGGGGGGTGAGAGAGAGAGAGCGCGCGCACACGCACACGCTCACACACACACACACACACACACACACACACACACACACACACACACACACACACACACACACACACACACACACACACACAGATAAATAGATAGATAAGACGGAAAAGAAACAAAGATGAAAATAAAGCCGAAATCTGAATAGCCTGGATTCCGTTTCATTTTTTTTTCTGTTTATAATCCATCTCACCTGCAGTACAAATAAATCAGATGTTCACTTTACGGGACAGAGGTCAAAAAGGAGATCTATTCGAATTATGTTCAGTCATAATTTCATTTATTTTTTCATGCGTTTATTTGTTTATTTAGATATCCTATGACCCCAAAAACATCTCCTGATTGAAAGGAAGGAGCGCCGGTATTCAAACTCAGATGGCACATTTTATCCAAAGCGCAAATGTTGTGATTAGGGGAGGTAATCCTTACAAGCATCACAACAGCAGAAAGGTTGTATGTGTGTGTGTGTGTGTGTGTGTGTGTGGTGTGTGTGTGTGTGTGTGTGTGTGTGTGAGAGAGAGAGAGAGAGAGAGAGAGAGAGAGAGAGAGAGAGAGAGAGAGAGAGAGAGCTTGTACATGCTTACTTCCCTTGCGCGAATCTTGACATTACCGAAACATGTTGAGCAATTCCCCCACCCCCACCCCCCACCACCCTCTACCCTCACCGACGAACAGGAGTCGTCGGTCACACATAACTCAACGATCCTGGATAAAGGATCGTGCCATTAAGAACGAAGACAGGATCGTTAGGATCGTGTGCACTGGACTATCTTGGAACATCAAAGTTTAGCGCACACTTGCGAACCGCTATGGACCTCTGAAGTCTGTGCGTATTCATTGTTTTTTTTTTTTTTGTTGTTTTTTTTTTAACTGTGTTGCCACCACGCCCGCCTCCATTCGCGAAAGGGAAGGACAGGAAGGGGGAGGATGTCTCTTCACACACATCTTCGCTCTCCCTCCCTCCCTCTCCCCTCCACCGAACCACGCCTCCGGTCTCCTCCGTCCTTCACCCTGGAACGAAGTTTAAAAAAAAAGATTAAACTGTTGTTTGTTCGTTTGTTGTTTTCTGTTGATCCAAAGCCTTGTTTACCTTCGTTGCATCTCACCAAGGGGCGTTGTCTGCACTGATGGCAAAAACACAATCATTCTCTTCTTCCTTGTTCCTTGTTTTGTTGATACAGTGTGGTGCCGTCATTTGGCTGGTTTTGGGACTCGGCCTTCGTAATCGGCGCGCCCACACACAAACACCATGATTGGTTGCCTGACGGCGCTGCGTGAGATCCGCTTCCCAGTCACCCTGTCTGCCGTTTACCTCCCTTGGAGTGGACATTCCGCGACGGTAGGGGAGGGGGGTGGAGGTGGGGTGGGGAATTCTTCCGGCATAAACTGGAAGCTGAAAATCTGTTTGTGTCAGGGTGGATCAGTGGTCGTGCAATGAGTTCGCAGGCATAGGTTACGAGTTCGAACTCCATCGTCAGCCAGAACAAGAATGGACAGTTTTTTCGCTGGTCACCTCAACTTGTTGTCGTTCCGGTGGTATAATTTTAAGACAGACCCCCCAAGTCCCACTCTCCGTCGTTTTGGTGGTGTCATTGTAATGTTAGATAGATCCCTAAATCCCCACGCTCAGTCGTTCTGCTGGTATAGCTGTCATGAAAGATAGATCCCAAAATACCCACCCCCCTGTCGTTCTGGTGGTGCAATTGCCATGTAAGATAGATCCCCAAATCCCTACTCCCCATCATTCTGGTGGTGTAATTGCCATGTAGATAGATCCCCAAATCCCCACTCTCCGTCGTTTTGGTGGTGTATTCGTAAAGTATATCCCCAGTCCCCACACTCTTTCATCCAGGTGATGAAATTGTCATGTAAGATAGATCCCCCAAACCCACTCGCCGTCGTTCTCATGATGTATTTGTGAAGAATACCTTCAGTTCCACTATCTTTCGTTCTGGTGGTGTGTTTGTACGTAAGACAGATCCCCAAATCCCCATTCTCCGTCGTTCTGGTGGTGACTGAACAAAGTAGGATCAAAGTAAATGGTTGCAGAGAAAAAAAACAACCTAAACACACACACACACACACACACACACACACACACACACACACACACACACACACACACACACACACACACACGCACACACACACACACAAGGGAAATGACTGTTTAAATTCTTTGCCGCCAAATATTATGCAGCTCAGTATTTCAGCATTTTGTTTCGATTTTATAATCAGAAAAGATGCCCGTTTTCACCGTGAGCCCTTTAAGACATATTTTTAAATATCGAATGTGAAGTTGAATTTAAACGGAGATAAGCCGAGTTAGAAAGTAGGCTGTCTAAAACTATCTATTTAAACAACTTGAAAGAAAAAAATGACTGTTCTGCCGAACGAAACAGATAAATTACAAGTCAGAATACGACGCGTTTCGACCTCTTTGGTCTTTTCAGACATGACAGACAACATTCAAGACACGAAAACGAAAAACGAACGATCACTTATCTCCTCAAATTGGGCGCAGAATGGATGTGGAATCATCCCCATCTCTCTCTCTCTCTCTCTCTCTCTCGTCTCTCTCTCTCTCTCTCTCTCTCTCTCTCTCTCTCTCTCTCTCTCTCTCTCTCTCTCTTTCGTCATTTATGCAGTTATTTTTTTTTTTTTTTTTTTTTTTTACCCGTTTATATCCATTTATCTATGGTCTGTCTCTTTCAGTCATTACTACTAACATGTTGGGTTATGAGATTTGTCGATTTTTGTCAACTGTCTTGCTCAGTTGTCAGTTCTGCGGAAAGCAGACACACGTAACGTCTTTACAGTACTCTGTAGTTAAAGCAGTTAACAAAAAGTCTGCACGACGAGATAATCAAAAGATGAGCAGGAAGAGCTGTCGGTCTTCGCCTATTGTCAGAGCTCTTTCCCGATTCATACCACCCCCCCTCCCTTCCCCCCCCCCAAAAAAAAACAAACCCAAACCCCCCCCCCCCCCGCTTCTCCCTCCCCTACCCCCCATGCCATTAATTGCGCGGATGCCCGCGGTAAATAGCATGATTGAAGCGTCCAGTGTGATTCTGTTACCTTTTAATTTTGTATCCCGCTCTGAAAACCTGTTTATCAGAGTTTTGTGAGGGAGAAATCCCCTTGATCTTGATTCATGTTAAGACAACTCAGACTATAAACTAATGTCATTACAGTACATGGTCTCTTTGAATACAAAGAGCTGTCACTAGTAAAACTGTCCTCTTATAACCCTCTATATCTACTGTAACAAGATGGCCTTAATTTGTTCTGTATGTCAATATTTCAAGATGAAATAGGTTATAACCGGTCTTTGAATACCGGAGGCTGTCACTAAATAAAAACTATCTCTTATCCCCCCTCTATATCTACTGTGCCCAAGATGGCCTGAATTCGTTCTGTATGTCAATATTCAAGATGATAGGTTATAACGGTCCAGAAGCTAACGTTAGCTCATGTTCCTATAATTTTTTGTCGCTGTGTGTATGTGTAGGGATCTACAGGCAAGTTGGAAGAGAAAACAAATTAGTGATTTTATGATTTGCTTTATGTGCTTGTGAATAGATACCGCAAACAGCGTTAGTTTCGAGTAATATGCATGCCATCGTTTCACCATGGGAGCAACAGAGACGTTCCTTGTTCATCGTTTATATAAGGGTCTGTCTTTTTCCTCCTTTTAGCACGATAATAAGGCTCAGCATTTCAGTTACCTGGTTTGCCTCGCCGCATCTGATGAAAGGTCTGCTTACACACACACACACACACCACACACACACACACACACAACCTCCCCCTTAGCCGCTGTTACAGTAGTTCAGGTGAAAATAATCCCCATCCAGCCCCGGCGGTAATGACCTGTTTGCTGCCCGACAGGCAGTGTCCACCCGGTGATTTCAGGTGGGGCGGGGAAGTCCAACTGACATCATTACAGAACGGCTTGTTCGCCAACAGGGGAGATAGAGGGGGGAGCAGTCACCACACACCTAATCACAGAGAAATAGCCCTTCTCGCTGATTTTCGTGACAAGAGGAATTGGTGGTGTTGTAAACCTCGTTGTCAGCTAGTTATCTCTTGTTTGGTTTCGTGATGCTTCCTATACCTTTTCTTTGTTTGTTTTTCTATGAAGAAGACCCAATAGGTTGAAACGCGTTGTGTTGTTTGTAAATCGTTTGTTCTTTCGTTTGGTGGTGCAGTGGTTCTGTTTGTTGTTGTTGTTGTTGTTTTGGATGTTTTTTGTTTTTGTTTTCAGTTGGTTTTTTTTTTTGAGTCTCTCCGCCAGCAGTCACTCAATCTTAAAACCTTTAGTTACACTCAACTTAAACCGTCCGCACCCAACCATGGCTGATGTGGCAGAGGGGGTTAACATCCCAGCAGAGTGGGTGAAAGGACCTATATTAACCACACTGGACCACCAGACTACAACAGTAATTATGGTAATATTGACGGCAGGCCCTAACGTGACTGGACCTCGCAACATTTGACTGTGAACTGGGTCTAACCCTGGGCCAAGCTAACGTCGACTCTTATCATTATTATCATCTTCATCATCTCCACTGTTCAAACTTTCTTATGAACTTTATTCTTTTTTGTATTTTCCGAATTGTCGGTGCATATACATATTTGTTAGATTTCTCTGACTTACTTTTCCCCATGTTCTATATCAGTAGTAGTAGTAGTATTTAGTACCACATCATCATCATCATCGTCATCATCTTCATCATCATCATCATCATCATCATCAACATCATCATCATCATCATTGTTATTATTATCATCATTCATTATTTATTACTATTGTTGTTGTTGTCGCTGTTGTTGCTAGTGCTAGTGCTGCTGCTGATGTTAGTATTATTACCGCTGCTCTTTTTCTTTTTTTTTCTATTACTATTTTTTATTGTATTTGTTATAGCTGTTGCTATATCATCATTATTATTATTGTTAGCATTACTGTTATATTATCATCATTATTGTTATCATTATTCTCATTATGATTTATAATCATAATATACCATTATCATCATCAACATAACTGTTATTATCATCATCATTATCATTATTATCATCATTATCATTATGTTAACAACAGCATCGTTCTTATCATTATTATTATTATTATCATCATCATTATTATCATTATTATTCCTGTTTTTTGTTGTTACTGTTATCATTGTTGTTGTTTTTATCTTTAAGTTAACCCGTACCCGTTTGTTTCAACCTCTTCTATCTTTTCTTTACTTCCATTCCACAATTTTAGTTCTTCGCCCAAGACCACATTCCGAGCTAAGGTCGAAGAAGTGACTGTTTATTTTTTGTTTTCGATGATTTGAATGTTAGGTCTCTATTCGTTCTGCTGAAGAAGAGCAATACGTCAGAAATGTGTTGTGCCTTTCTTGTGTCTTTGTTTTCTTTCTTTCTTTTTTTTATTTTTTTTTCCTTCCTTTGTTGTTGTTGGTGTTTGTTGTTGTTATTGTACTCGTCTTTCCTTTTCACTTTTCGTTCCATCCGTTTCAGCAACAGGGCAACATGACCAGGTCGTTTCGCACCGCCCACCGTTTGAGTTTGACCTTTACATCTCCATGTAGCGTGGACGAAAAAAAAAAATGGGGATGTGTCTAACAGTTAAAAAAAAAAAAAAAAAAAAATCTGAACTCAAACGCAAAAGACAGAAATAAGCGGAATCAGAGAGTAGGTTATCTAAAGTTTGTCTCATTTTTTTTATTTTTATTTTTATCTTATCTATCTATGTATCTATGTATATGTATATGTTATATATATATATATATATATATATATATATATATATATTTCTATATAAGTTGCTGGAATGGTGCTCGGTTACTTATCCTTGGAATTTATTAGTAAATTATATATATATGTATATATATATATATATATATTTGATATATACAAACATATGAGTCCTTATACATACAGATCAATATACGTCGCAATATTTATTCATATCAACAATGTGTCCGGCAACACCGTCATAGTCGCGCTAATTAGTAAAGATCCCTGATTCAGGGCTAATCGACACCCCAAACACAGTCAGGACGAAATGGCACGGGGTGAAATGGCAGCGGGTCAGAAAGGGAAAGGGCGACTTGACAAACACAGACTATCCGCGTCCATAAGGCCAATAGTACGTTAACTTCACCATCTTCGCGGAAGCCCATGCCTTGACACACAACTGGTGAACCCGGTGAACTGTTCTCTCAGCGTAATGCCCCTTGAACTCTTCACAGAGTTAATGGAGAAAAAGAGAGAAGAAAAAAAACTGGCTAAAGCCGTCTACAGTACAAAAGATGCGTGCATTGATTTCTGTTCTATGGTATCCGAGTGGAAGCTCAGGCTTTTTATTTCAGCTGCACTCAGTCCTGACTGAGATTGTCCCAATCGATAAAATGTCCACGAAAAACGAATGTATAGCTTGTTATCACAATGCTGATGTCTTAAAGGTCAATGTTTTACTGGCTGTGGTTCAGTGAGAGGCCGTGCAGTGTACGAGGAAATGAGTGAATGAACTGGTGGAAAGAACGCCGTCTGTATTGGGACAGACACGAGCTGGCTGAAGGTCAGAGGTAAAAGTCCTCTAACCTGACAGCCGTAGGGCAGTGGGACTGTAATGGTTTCACCCTATCAAGGCACTGCATTATGAGAATCATGGAAGAGTCCTGCCTTCTCCTTTCGCCGATAAAACTTCCCCGAATGGACTCAACGACCCACAGATTGATTGGTGGACAGAGTGGGGTTTTGAGCCGTAAAAAAAAAAAAAAAAAAACCACACACACACACTCACACACACACACACCACATAACACGACCCTATGCGTGGTTCGACCTCACAACCGTTGACTGCACGGCCGACGAAGGTACTGGTGCATTGATGAAGGCACTGGGCCGGATGATAGGATACTGTCACAAATTCACGTTACCATTCTTCCCTCTCGGTTAACACACACACATAGAAAATGGTAAGTTAATCATTGAAATTACATTAGCGATAAACAAATTCGAATTCACTGCTGCGTTCAATCAGAGATTCTTTTTGAATTGCTCATAAAAAATCTGTTAAGGTACCAGCAATACTCCCACGACTCTGTTATTGCCTCCATAGTTGTTGTCAGAATTCAGATTAATTTCTGCCTATGTCCGTACTCACATTGACGTCCAGTCGTCACCCTTCAGGTCAAAGACCTGTCATACAGATGAGTGTGCCCGTGGGCACCGGCGACATCGTGAGGCTGACGGAGGACTTGACCCCGGCGCCGGACGAACCATTTAGCAAGGCCGGGGAGGCTGAAGAAGAAGTCTTGTCTACAAACAAATAATAAACTCTTTCATATCCGTTCAGGCTGGAAGTGATTAGTATGCAGGTTACACAGCTTCCTGGTCAAGCATATTTCACTCATTCCTACTTTTGAAACGATTTGGATATTCCTTGACACATGCACGTGATCAACTACTCTCTCTCTCTCTCTCTCTCTCTCTCTCTCTCTCTCTCTCTCTCTCTCTCTCAGCAAAAAGTATCCTTTTATTAAGTGCTCCATGGATGTGAACAACATAAGGCGTATATGTTGTACCGCGAATTCTATGAAGATTTTGTTTTCATGTTTTAATCTTTTTTTTTTTAATCAATATTTTTTCATTTGATCTTGTACATAGTCAGTTGTGACAACTTGTTTTACATTGGTCTGTTAATTAACAACATGACTCGATTTTGAATTTTCATTTTAAGCATTTTGTGTTATATACAGCTCCTATTTTGACTTGCTTGTTACCCTGATGTGGCCTCCGCGGCCGACGGGGCGTTAAACGACATGTCTTGCTCTGCACACAACCTGTCCCTATGGTCCAGTCCACAGGAGTCCTGTTCTCTTCGTGGAAACCTAATCTACAAGGCAGGGGTCCTGCATCGCCTTTTCTATCGTCATCGACCAGGTTGGGATCATGATGCCCCTGGCGCTTCCAACAGTCTTTAGGTAATTATAAGCCTTTTCTTTTCTCTCTTTTTTTTATCTGTTACATAGCTGCTAAGCAGAAAGAAACTCGAGGAAGAGCTTAACAACAGAAGGTTTTCAGAGAGAAGAAACTCCCCCTCAGCCAAATGTTTAGCTCTGAACTGTTAACGCTCTGAGGCATCCGGGCCACATCCAGGACACGACTCCTCATGCCCTTCTGCTGCCGGAATTATTTGTCCTAGCGCTGCCGGGATTTGAACCAGCAGTTTCTGGATTGGTGGACGTCTCAGGGCGTTGCCTTTTTAGACGGATGTCTTACCCACGTTGCTATCGGACACCTGTTCTCAGTTAGGAAACTCAAGCCTTATTCAGTTCACTTTTGTTCTTCCTCGACCAAATACAGCTGGAACTCTTTCCAACTACCTTCGCCAATCCCGAGTTGCTTTATGAGACCACAGGTTGATGCTCCTACAGCCTCTCTTGTTCCAGCTGCTAGGGCGAGAGACATTACTGCTGGCTAGACTGACATAGTTTTTCAGTCTTGTGGATGTGATCTTGCTCCATTCCGCTGTAACATGGCACAGTGAGTTCAATCAGAATCAGTTGTTTTGATGACCATAAGTGGAGTTCAATATCCGATCTCATGCTACACTTCCTAATGATCTCTGGATGGTATTCACTTTCTGGTAGGTCTGATGTGCACTGTCAGTATCAATCTACCCAGTAACCCCAATTCAATGTTCTTGATGTCACAACTGTTCCAGACCATTATTTGTGGCCTCCTCTGGCCCGTAGAGTTTCGTTGTATGGAGACTCTGATGCCGTGATGTTCACCCTGGCGGTGCTGACCGCATGTGCGATCTCCCTGAAGCACCTGGTTATCTCTCCGTATGGATCTTACCCTGGTTTGGCGCTGCTTTGACATGATCCACTGATTGTTTGCCCTGGAGGAACAGACACGCACGATCATCTGATTTCCGTTTGCTCTCATGGAGCAGACAGGCATAGTCATCTAATTTGCCAGCTATTATCAGCTTTTAAATCGAGGGCAAGTGGTGATATACATATTTAAGAATGAAATGAATTGTAAGAGGTATCGTGTGCCGTTAGAGTACATTTTTCCATGTACTCCACTGCACCCCTTAGCATTGGTAGATTGCGTTCTCCTTAATTCGTCTCTTCTTTGTTAAACTTCTGTATTTCCATCTGCCTATTTGCTTTTCGTTTGGCCTTTGATCATCACTTCATTTC
>JADBJO010003527.1:0-42500 GCA_016801955.1 Conus betulinus
GCGGGGGGGAGGGCGGGGGTGGGTAGGTGCGTGTAGATGTGGGGGGTGGCGGGGGGGGTGTGTGGGGGTTTCAGCGCATATCTCGATATGGGGGAATGCAGCGGGTTGTCTAGGCTACATGGTCATTCGGTCAATTATTCAAGGACCTGTCCTAGCATGCTGTGGACAACTGCCGTTTGCTAACATCCTTACTGGGAGTCACGTGGGTTACCTATCGCCGACAAACCATGCTGTCTGAGAATACTCCCAGAAAACAGTGGACACCATAGCACCATGTTTAGGTGAAGTGGGTTTGCCTGGGGCTGTCCATGCCGAAGTATCAATTCTTGTCCTCATGTTCATCAGTTGAATCATGGCCATCATCCGTTGGTTTTAACAATCGGAAATCAAGCACGGCGACACAGTAAACCGTTCACAATGCCAGCATGTTTTATGGCATGGTTGTTTTGAATTAATTCCTGTCGTTGTTCGTTTTCTTCAATGGGTTTGTCCTCCTGGGGTCTCCATGAGCCAGTATCTGGTCTGTGCCGTCGGCCCTCTCTACTCATTATATGATGAAGCCTGGTGTTCAAGTGGTTTACAGTCGTTGCCACCATCAATTTCATTTGTATTTTGATAGTAGTGGTGGTGTGATTTGTTTGTGCCTACAATCGATTACCAAAATCAGAATCAAACTTGTGATATGCAATAAAACTTCACTATTTCTCGGTCGACCAACGGTCCTGTCAGTTGCTTCGCAGGGGCGCCCGTCGGGGGAAGAAGGACCCACCTCAGTGGGGGAGGGGGGGACAATTTGGGCGTTACCCCCAACGCTTTGGGTTGGCCTGACATTCGGGATCTTGTTCTCATAATGACTTCGGCTGTTGTGACTATTTTAAGCCCTAGCATGGCGCCATGGTGGTTTGTTCGTATTACCACGCTCAAACTCTGCGCTCTGTCTCTGTCCAGGTTTACTATGTGTGGACTGTGGGAGCCGAGGAACGTTGACAAACACAGAAGAGACGTTACTAAACTCTCGCTTAAAATCACACGAAATTATCTGTCGACCAAAAACTTTTGATTACATAAATGATAGCAATTTAAGAAAAATAAACAAAGAAACAAACAAACAAAGCTGCAACCCTTACTGACTACTAACTAACTGACTGCTTTAACTAACTAGCAAATCGAACTAACTAACTAACTAACTAACTAAACTAACTAACTAACTACTAACTGACTAAGTAGGCCATATAGTCAAGTACAAGAAATGGGTCTTGTCAGTGCAGTGTCAGAACGTCACGTTCCTTTCTGAGGATCGTAGGTTCGAGTCTGTGGTCCCGGTTTTTGTGCAGGATCTGTCATAAGTGATTCTGCCCTTAATTTCCAGCTTCAACATAAACAATGGCCTGCTCAAAGTTGAACCCTTGACGTGCGTTCATGCCGACAGAAGATCCGACGTTCCACCTCTTTCTTGTTTATAGGCGGACAAAAGATCTGACATTGAGCATCCTTCTTTTGTATAAGCAGACAGAAAATCACACATTAACCTCCCTCTTGTGTATAGCAGACAGAAGATCAGACATGGAACCTCCTTGTGTATACATAGATGGAAGATTAGATTTTTAACCTTTTTCTTGTATACTCGCAAACAGAAGATCAGACATTGAAACCTCTTTTTAAGTATACGCAGACAAAAAATCTTACATTGAACCCTCTTATGTGCACCGCAGAGAAAATCGTCATTCAGTCCCCGCCCCCCCCCCCCCCCCCACCCCCTTACCTGATGGGCCCCACCTCCTGTGTATGACACAGACAGAAGATCAGTATTGACCACTCCTTCTGTGAATATGCACCAGTATACCGCATATTGAATCCCCTTCTTGTGCCGACACACAGACAGAAGACAGACGTCAAACCCCAATCTTGTGTGCCGCGCAAACGAAAGATCAGACAACACCACAGGTTAAAGGATTCTGCCATCTGTATCAGTAGTCTTCCGGTTTGGGGAACACAAATCCACCTATATATACCGAATATCTCTACGGATGATGAGCCACCACCCAGTATTGGTCATTACTCATTGAAATACTGTGAGATTCCAGTCAAATATCACATAGGAGAGATGCAGTGACACGCAGCGAAGTATTACCTCTGGGCTGTGCGCCATACAGACTTGACAGAAGCACCTTTGTTTTTTCTAAAGAAATATATTATGTGCCAAGCTGGAGAGAATTACCCCGTTCAGAAAATGTAGAAATCAGTTGGACAACATTTAAACACAACAAACAAAGGGTTACATCTGGGCCCTTTCCACAGCCACACCGTGAGATGAAACATCTTGATTCGTCCTTTAGAAAAAAAATCAATGACTAGTGCAGAAAAAACTATCCTGTTCTGTGAATATTGCAGCTGCCCAGATGCGGAACTGGAGACCCTTTCCTTTACAGACAGGCTGTAGCCGGCATCACAGAGAAGCACGGACTGCATCATATGCTGACCTGCCTACCCGACTGAACTTAACGTGTTCTGAACAAAACCGGTCCCTTCTCTGTTTAGCTCTGTGTCTGTTGAGCTGCACCTTTCAACCTCCAAACAAGACACGGTGTCAGCGTGGGACAGCTTTCACACCTCCAAACAAGACACGGTGTCAGCGTGGGACAGCTTTCACCTCCAAAAAGACACGGTGTCAGCGTGGGACAGCTTTCACCTCCAACAAGACACGGTGTCAGCGTGGACAGCTTTCACCCCTCCAAACAAGACACGGTGTCAGTGTGGGACAGCTTTCACCTCCAAACAAGACACGGTGTCAGCGTGGGACAGCTTTCACCTCCAAACAAGACCGGTGTCAGTGTGGACAGCTTTCACCTCCAAAAAAGACATGGTGTCAGTGTGGGACAGCTTTCACCTCCAAACAAGACACGGTGTCAGTGTGGGAAAGCTTTTCACCTCCAAAAAAGACACGGTGTCAGTGTGGGACAGCTTTCACCTCCAAACAAGACACGGTGTCAGTGTGGGACAGCTTTCACCTCCAAACAAGACACGGTGTCAGTGTGGGACAGCTTTCACCTCCAAACAAGACACGGTGTCAAGGTGGGACAGCTTTCACCTCCAAACAAGACACGGTGTCAGCGTGGGGACAGCTTTCACCTCCAAAAAAAAGACATGGGGTCAGCGTGGGACAGCTTTCACCTCAAACAAGACACGGTGTCAGCGTGTGGACAGCTTTCACCCACTTCCACTCCACACCCTCTCCCACCCAGACCCCACACCACCACCACCTTCATGCGACACTCCTCTACCCCCTCCTCCCCCCCACCCCCATGTCCACCATTTCTGTTTTGCAAACGCATATTTTATAGCACGCGTATTGTCATAATCTTAGCAGGACAGCCGGTCTCTAATTCGGAACAAAGGTCTGAGAATGGAAGGCTGGCACTGCACTGACTTCTCTCTCTCTCTTTTCTCTGTCTGTCTGTCTGTCTGTCTCTCGCTCTCTCTCTCTCTATCTGTCTCTGTCTCTACGCCTGTGTGTGCATGTGTGTGTGTGTGTGTTGTGTGTGTGTGTGTGTGTGTGTGTGTTGTGTGTGTGTGTGGCGTGTGTGAGTGTGTGTGTGTGCGTATGCTGTAATCAAAAAGCCCCTGTTCAGACAGGAGGAAAAATGGTATTGAAAGAAACGAACAGTTATGTAAATGTTACAGTATGAACATCATTGCTGATGAATAGTAAGATCGAACAGCCAATATATGAAATAATGAGAACACTGTTTACCTACTTATTAATAAAATAGAAAGTCATTATTAACTTATGTAAGCTGGTATCTGCAGAGGAGGGGGGGGGGGGGTGGGGGTGGGGGGTGGGGGTGTTCTACTGAAAATAGCAAAATGCTGAACGCAGTAAACGTTTTATTAACAGAAAACGATCATTTTTTTGTATTCCCAGTTCTTATAGAACAGGGAGTATTTTAGAATGGGAACGAAGAAATGCTGTGTGTCTGTCTGTGTGTCTGTGTGTGTCCGTGGTCAAAATGTGTTCCACTCGCTCCAGACAAAACTACTGGGCCGATCTTTCTGCAAATTTTGTAGGTATGTTCATTATGGGCCACAGATGATGCCCGATGTTTTAATTTAACCGCTATAGCCATTACTAATGGCTGTAACGGCCTGTACGGTTTTTCTTTTTTATAGAATATCTCAGAAAGTACTTGCCTCAGAGCAGCAATACAAATATATCTGCCTTTAAAAGGGATTGCAATGGTTCCCTTATGCAGCCAGTGAAGAGTTTTCATCTTTATATTTTCTTAATTTCATGTTCCCAGTTTTTACATCTTCAACCTCCTGCCCCCCCCCCCCCCCCCCCCCCCCCCCCCCCCCCTCCTTAAGTTCAAAGTTTTTGCCAAGTCATTACTATGAAGACAATTTAGTTGTTGGCCTGAGCTTGTTTTCCCCCCACTACTAGATTGTTCGTCTTTGTATTTGTCTGACTTTATTCAAGTTTAAAAGGCTGTGCCAGTCTTGAATGATTTCTCTACTCTTAAGTCTGGTATTAAGAATGCACAACCTGTTTGTTTATCAATGCACGAACCGTCTGTGTATATTTTCAAATAATTTGAATAGTTCTTTTCAACATGGACATTTGATATAGCTTGCTAACATGTTTATGTTTTCATCTTTTTTCATATTGGTATGTTCAATATCAAAATGTGCTTTATTAAGCTCCCATGGTGGTATAGGAGAAAATAACGGTCTAATGGATAGAGCATCGTTATCGATTGAAACTCCGGAATCAGTAATACTTTTTGACGTGTACGTTGCCAGAGTTTTTTTGAGAAGCTATAGATGTTGCTCTTTTAGGAAAATCTATATCTGACCTCATTTTTTTATTTCAGATCTAATGTGCGTTTTATTAGCTGTACTCTTGATAACAAATTTACAACATGCTAACTCTCTGTATTCATCTAAGGGAAGCATCTGCGCTTCGTAATACGTACGAGAAGAGATGATGCATGTACTGGAAGGCCAAGTGCTAATTTCAATGCCTGCATTCAATACTTTCAAGCTTTTCAATAGGTATTTGGGAGCGCTAAAGATTACTTCTTGGGCATATGTTATTTTCGACCTCATTAAAGATTTACATAGAGTTATCAGTGTAGATGAATTCTGTCCCCATTTTTTCTTTAGAGATAATTTAAAGGAAATTTAATATTTTCCTCGCCTTTGTTAATAAGTATTCAATATGAGCGTTCCATGATAGTTTAGATGTGTGAAATGGACTCCTAGGAATTTAACTTCTGTCACATATTTAAGAGGTGTTTCGCCCAATGTAAAAACAGGCAGTTTTCTGGATTATTACCACTGTTGAAAAGAATTATATTTGTTTTTTTTTCAATAGATAAGTTTAATCCATTTAACTTCATGTATTCCGCCATCCTATTTAGTTCTTCTTGATAGATCTTTCTGATGAAATTTATATCGCGCTGTGGAGTTTTCTTTTTCAGAGTTACTTCCATCCACATGCAAATGTCGTCTGCATATTGAACGAGAACTACCTTTTTAGATAACTTATTTGGCAAATCATACAATAGCAATGAGAAAAGAAGCGGAGCTAACACTGACCCTTGGGGGATTCCCATTGACAAAGTTCTACTGGTGGAATATGTTTTTCCTACTCTTGTTTGTATTACCCTATCTTTCAGAAAGCATTTAACATAATTGTATACATTTCCTGATAGTCCAATATTTAAAAGTTTGTTTTAACAGCTGTGAATGCCACACTTGATCGTAAGCCTTGGTTATGTCAAAAAATGTAGCCAGGACACATTTACGTCTTGCAAATTGTTTTTTTTATATTTTTGATAACTTCACTAATATTTTTCTGTAGTAGATCTCCCTTTACGAAAGCCAGCTTGATTTATAGGAATGATGTCATTTTTTTTCACAGTAATGTGCTAGTCTATTCAAAACAATTCTTTCTGATAGTTTACAGACGTGTGATGTTAATGCTATAGGTCTGTAATTTTTAGGATCACTAGAAGACTTTCCTTGTTTTATGAACTGGGGACAACAATTGTCTCTTTTCCATATTTTGGGCATGTCGCTACTATTATCCAGCAAGTACTTAGCAAAGCATGAAGAAAAACTACAAGATTTTCAGGTAAATTCTTTAACATCTGATTAGATATTGCATCTAAGCCAACTGATGATTTCCTTATTGGAATGGCTCTAATGGCTTCTTTTACTTCATGTACAGTTATAGGAGCATTATGTTAATGCTATTATCTGGTGGTGGATCATCATATGTTATATTACTTTCTTTCTTCTTTTTCTCTGTAAGTTCGGTCAGTGTTTGTTAGACCCTCAGGACGGCTGACATCAGCGAATAAGTTTACAAAAACTTCTGCTTTCTCTTTAGCAGTGGGCAGATTGTTATTATCTATTTTTATGGGATACTGTGGTGATGTCAATCCATTTTTCATAGCTTTCAGTTCTTCCCATACTTTTTCCCATATCCCTACTATGTTTTACTTCAGAGTTACAGAAATCATTCCAATGTTTCAATTTTGCATATTCTATTGCATCATCACTTTCTTTACCCGTCTTTTTCATTTTTTCATGATTTACTTGCTGATCTTTTTTTTACAATATATCTTAAATCTTTCTTTTTTTGTTATTTGCGCGTTCACATTCCTTGTTCCACCACACATTTCCACTAAAAAAAAAAATTTTGTGTTTTTTATTTTGGGGATCGATTTACCTGCTGCTGTTAGGATAATTTTACAGAATTTATCATACTGATTGTCTATATTTTCTTCAGTAGTAGAATAATCTAAATATATGTTTTTTAAGGATGTCTTTGAAGAGTGACCAATCTGCACACTTGTAATTATACTTTGGAACAACATCTTCTGTGTTTTTCTTCTTCTGCTGCTATGCTATATTTATTTAAAGATATTATGACTGGAATATGATCTGATCCTAAAGAGTCATCTCCCGTTTCCCACACTGCGTTGACTACCAATGATGGAGATACAAAAAGTAAAAATCAATGGCTGAGGGATTATGATTAGATATATCTGGAATACGAGTTATATTTCCATTATTCAGTATGTAAAGAATAGAATCCGCTATGTTATCTAACAAACGGTTATTAGAAATATAGGAACAACTCTTATCCCAGAAAGGGGCATGTGCATTAAAATCACCCCCAATAACCCACTTATCCGTTTGATCTTGGGACCCTTTCAACCATTCAGTGTTCTTATTATCAGGACCTTTCGGAAGATAAATTGAAGCAACATTAAGAATCAAGGATGAAGTGAACTTAACCATGGCTGCACAGCATGACACAGAGGAAATATTATACACTGGTGGAGTTCTTTCACAAAAGTCCAGGTCTTCACGTACATAAATGGCTGTTTGCACTCTGTCTCCACATTGTTCAAACCGGACCGGGGTGGTAAAATCCAGGTAGATATGGCAATTTATCACAGCTCACATTTAAAGATTGTAGTAATAAAACATGAAACTTATATTTGTTACTAGATATTGCTTTAAGTACGATAGATGTTTTTTTGTTATAGAACGACAATTCCACTGTAGAAATGTAATGTTTGGCTTTTATGTGCTTTCATTTATATACCACATAATTTATATCATTTAGACATTAACTATCTCAAAGATGACTATAGATGAAAACAGAAAATCTTGATGATTGACTGTAAAACAGCTGAGAGTCAAAGTACGACCAGTTTAGTAGAACCAAGGACGTGGAAAAGGCGGAGGGTGAAAACCTTGGCAACTGTAACGGAAGGTTGCGGGTCTCCTCCGTGGCTTTTCCCAAAACATTCCATGCAGGTGTTTGCCCAGGGTCCTCGCGATGGGTGCTCGCTCCTCTGGTCGTGGGGTGAACGTCGTCAGCTGTCAGGACTCTGCTGTCTTCCATCCTCAACTCGTTAAAGGAGACGAAAGTAATGTCGTTTTCTGTCTGTAGTTTCTGTCTTGTCATTGCGTTGAACAGATCTTTCTTAATGTCTAGTGTTTTATTTTTGACAGGAGCCACTTGGCTTACTACGATCTTGGCTTTGGGGAAATTGACCTTTGGCCTCCTTGACGCATTTCTGCATTTCCGTACTGCATTTCTCCGGATCTTTTCCCTTCAAATCGTTCACTCCTACATGCAGAACTACACATTCGGGTTCAGGATTCAGAGATACTTTTGCCTCGTTCAGAGCGCGTGTGCAATGCTCAATCTGATAAGCTTTTTTCTCTTTGCCACCTGCAGACCGTATGACAGGCCAAGTCTCCGTGCATCAACCTTCTTCATGATACTGTCATGAATGAAAAATGAATGCATGAAAACGTTGGTATCATGTTCATAATGTTTTCTTAAATGTCAGTCGCCAACTTTAGAGTTAATCTGACACAGAATGGTTTCAGTCAGTCAGATACTGTCATGTTGCAGGACACGAGGCAAGTCGCCACCAGATGTTTTTTGGGATACGTATTTCTTTGTTGTTTGTTTTTGTATGACGTTTTGTTTGTGTAGAGACTTGAAGTTTTCTATCTTTTGTTCCACAGATGAGTTACGCAATTTCGCAGAACCTTGTTTGACGTTGCTTTGATTCTTTACGTCACAATTCAGTTTTTGTTCTTTTTGGTTTTGTTTCATTTGGTTATTTTTTTCTTTGTTTGGCCTAATGTACGGCTCGCACAATTCGTCCACACCCTTGTCGTGTTGGGGAGGAGATTTTGCCGGCAGCGATGTCGATGCAACTTTTGCATAAGAGCGGTGAGGCGTTGCGAATGATGTTTCGGTCGATTCGGTCTGAATGGCGACACTTTCGCTTTTCGTTATTTGAGCTTCGATTCAATTATTTTGGTCTGTTTTTGAACTTTTTGCTCTCTAGACTCCAGATTCGTTCGCTCAGAGTCATTATAAGAGCTTTGACATCGTCGGTGTTACTTCCCGCTTCTGTTTTCGGGCTGTCTTCTGCGGGGTCTTTATGTCGGCAGGCGTACCGGACATTTTTGTTTGGGTTACTAAACGGTCACACCCACGCTTCGAACATTCGATTGGATTGTTACAGTCGATTGAACATTTTGCAAACTGCTGTTACTTTTTTCCGTTGACAAAGTTGATGGCTTACCTCTTGCATTTCTTGTTTTTGTCATCCTGGTCATCATTTTTTTTTTTTTAACTTTACGTGTGTGTGTGTGTGCGCGCGCGCGCGTGTGTGTGTGTGTTTGTGCGCATGCGTGCGTGTGTGTGTGTGTGTGTGTGTGTGTGTGTGTGTGTGTCGTTATGTCGTTCTTCTGTTTCCTGGGTATTGTATTGAAAATAGCAAAACGTTGAACACATTAAGAGTTTAAGTAAAAAGAAAAACAAATTTCACTTTTTCAGAAAATCTATATTGGATCTTTCCTATTCTGTATTTTGCGTATTTGACAAACACAAGACATACTTTGTATATTCTCAAAAACGTTTATGTTTATGATACATATACATAGAAATTAATGTTCATGCTGTCGCTGCACCCGAAAGCGGAAAGTGGGTCGACCAAAACGGACTTGGTGCAGGAATGTCGACGCCGAGGTGAAGGCCACCAGAATGACGTAGGCCCAGCTAGGGAGGACCTGCCAAAATCGCGTGCGTTGGAGGAGTGTCGTCGCGGCCCTATGTTCCTCAGGGAATCAAGAGGCATAAGTAAGTCAAAAGTGTCACTGCACCGGTTTGTTTGTTACCCTTTATACCCCCAAAGGGGTGAAGGAATTGTAATCAAATGTGTGTGTGTGTGTGTGTGTGTGTGTGTGTGTATGTGTGTGTGTGTGTGTGTGTGTGTGTGTGTATGTGTATGTGCGTGCGTGCGTGCGTGCGTGCATGTGTGTGTGTGTGTGTGTGTGTGTGCGTGTGTGTGTGTGTGTGTGTGTGTGTGTGTGTGTGTGTGTGTGTGTGTGTGTGTGTGTGTGTGTGGTGTGTGTGTGTGTGTGTGTGTGTGTGTGAGAGGAGAGTGTGAGAGAGAGAGAGGAGAGAGAGGAGAGAGAGAGAGAGAGAGAGAGGAGAGAGAGAGAGAGAGTATTTACTGTGTGTATAAGTTTGCAGCCATTGTCTTCACTGTATCCGCTGAAAACCATCCAGAATGTTATCCAATGTTTTTGTGTTTTGTTTTAAACAAGTCAGTATTTTGTTCGCTTGTTGTTGCATTTCCTTTTTATTCTTTTGCCTCCATGATGGTTCGCCAGCTGCACTGGTGACACTGGCTCCATTGTCAGCATGAAGTGGACTGTCTTCCGTCTGCTGTGACACTGTATCATGATCTGTGCATGTAGAGTGTGTCACCTTGACTGACACATCATCACAACACGCACTGCACTAACCTTGTCTAGTTTGGCATTTTTGCCACTTCAATCGAACCTGGATTTGCCAAGCTTTATTCATTAATCATCAGGGAGCACTGTCACTGTCTGTTGGGTCACAGTGTATGATGCTCTTACCGACTGCCTTGGGCACGACTCTTTGTGCACACTCAGCAACACACGGAACCTGGTTGATGTCCTGGAACGTGTTGAAAGCAGCAGAGTTCTTTTGAACTTTGAAATAAACTAGGGAAGAAAAAGCGCACGCACGCGGAGGCGAGGATGGCCATGGTATGTGCACTTAAGCCACAGAAGTTCCCTTTGCGTCAGCTCTTCTCCTGTCCCTGGCTATTGGCAACGGCCATTTCCATCAGCACAACACAGTAACATTGCGAGTGACAGGTGGTGAAGGCTGTCAGTTGACGCATAACTACCATTTGTTTTCCTCAGTCTTTTATATTGAAGGAACAGACAGAAACGTTTCTTAAGGGCAACGTTGACTTCTCCAGGTATTGGAACATCAGTCAGTGCCAGCATTCCACACAGTCCTATGGGAAACCAGCACATGAAATCTGTCACAGCAATACTGATCAACCGCGGGCTATGGTCATGTCCTGTGATAACTTGTGTGGTGTTAATTTTCAAAGCATTTCTTTGTATTGACCAAAAGATAATAGTCTGACCAGAAGAGATGAGCAGGAACAAAGTGAAATTAAAGATGATTAATGCACCAACAGAATATATCTTCCTTTAAACTCTTGTCTTGAAACTGGGAGAGGAATGCAGATACCAGTCTGACTGTAAAAACTCCCATGTTTTGTCATTGGGAGTAATGGAAAGGCAGCTAAAAACAAACCAGTTAACCAACTCAATAGACAAGCCACTGAAGCTGACGTTCTCTCAAATCGCAGAGAGCTGAATGGAAAACTAAGAACAATGACCTATCCAACGTAATAAGACAAATGATTAGAGCTGACACTTCACTGGACAGGAAAGACAAAAAGCCAGCCACATGACAAGTAACACTAGTTTTCCACGAATCTTCACAATGGAGATACTGACCTCGGAATTTTTCATCAGCAGCTCCAATAATGACAACATAGATTCCCATCAGAAAGTCTGCCAGGGTAAGGGTGATAACAAACAGACTAAAGCCACTTACAGAGTTCGTTTTTTTTTCTCGCAAACATTCGTACACAAAAGCAGAATATGTTACCAGACAGAGACAGACAGGCAATCATCCACAGAAACACACGGTACGTCCATGTTTGCAGTAAATCTTCACATGACGAAACCTCGTCCCTGGGAGCAAAACAAAATCTGCTATCAAAGTCACGTGGTAGAATTTCATGACAACAAAGTTTATAATTTCCAGTGTGAATGGAGAAAGAATGCCACAGATGTGTGAAAATGTTGCGTGGAAAAACCTTAACTGGACTTCTGTCCATGTGCAATTCAGTCAGTTGAGGCAAGGATGGAAAACTGCTGAGGAAAGTGTGAATGGACGTTGAAGTCAAATTCAGTTTCTCTAAGCGATGGAAAGGCGAGAGGACTTGAGGGTCAAACAGTGTGAGTGTGGTATGTGACAGATCTATGACTGTCAGTCTGTTCTGATTGACGACAGTAGTCTGGTCCATAAAGAGTGAAGTCAGAGGGTTTTTACACAGTGACAATGTTTCTAGATGTTCCAGATCAAGGAAGGGTGCCAAACTGACTTGGGTCAGTTTATTTTGACTGAGGTCGAGAAATTTTAAATTCTGAAATGTCATGTTAGATATATGATTGATAGAACACTGAGCCAAGACGACATGAATGAGATAGGTATTCTGACTGACATCAGGCAGAGTCATGCCAGAACCTGTGGCATCCAGGTAACGGAGCTGTGGGAAGAGTTCTGCAAGAAATGGCTGGCCACACCGAAATGTGTGACCTTGACATTGACAATTCAAGGGACAGGTCATTTCACACAGTAATTCATCATCATGCATAGCACAGTGAGACCAGCCATCACATAAATGATCACTGTGCAAACATATCCTGGAAAGTTCTGCATCGAAATAGTCCTGGACATGTCATGTCTCACATCCCTCTTCATCCTGCTGGTCAATACAGTCGTACATATCATTACATCGTGTGTAGACAGGCAGGCAGTCATTGAACTCACCAGGACAACGATAGTGGCTGTCAGGACAAGACTCGTTGAGTTTCATTGGAGATGAGGTGAACTGAAAGTTGTTATCAAAATTAATAAGAACAGGGGATGGAGAGTAATCTGACAGTTTTATTTCTAAGAGTCTGACATGCAATGAACAGTATATCTCATCTGATCCATCCCAACAGTCATACCATTGATCACACATCCCACTGTATGGCACACACTGACCACTGGAACACGTCAATGCCTTCACACAGGGAGCATGGCTACAGAAAGATTCATCACTCTTATCCTGACACTCTGTTACAAAGTTACATACCAGGGTGTATGACAGCTTGAGAAGCTGATCATTGCAAGCAAATAAAGGAATTAAAGAGACGTACTGCTCTGTGCGTTCAGCCTGCCTGTGAATACTTGACATGTGGTGAGGAAAACCACAGGATGTATGTGTTTGACAAAACTCCTTAGACGCTTCAGAGTCACAGAGGAATGATGTGTATGTCATATGGCCTTTGAGGCACATAGTCATAGAGTCGTGTTTCATTGGACTCCTAGTCAAAGAAATCCTCTTTGAGTCATAAGAGTTCCAACTACATTTACTTTCATTGAACGTAGTCCTACACATTTCACTAAAGTTGTGAGATGTTTGTTGTCCACTAACAAGACATATTTCTGAAAGATATCTAACAATAGGACCAGGTTTTAGAGTGTGATGAAGAACAGTTTTGTCTTCGGTAATTAAAGAATATTTGTACAAAGAGTGTAGAGGCTTTTCATTTGTGGATATCTTAATTGAATGAAGAACAAAATAATCACAAGATCTGGATACTAAAGTCTGAAACGCATGGTCACAGTGATGTTCACGGCTAGGAAAAGTCATAGTACCCAATAATGAAACACAGTAGTCAACAATCGTTCCATTACGATCTGTATTATCATGGCTACTGTTACGTTTACCCATGGTCTTATAAAATGTTACGTAGCCTTTACACGAGCCGTCCAATTTGAACTCATGCTCAAGATGGTAGGCACAGGACACTGTTTTTTCTGTACAATATCAATTGTTTTCCTGTAATCACACACACACACACACACACACACACACACACACACACACACACACACACACATCACTCCACACACCTACTCATGTTTACACTGGCACACACTTAGGGAAAACATGGGGACACACACACACACACACACACACACACACACACACACACACACACACACACACACATCACTCCACACACCTACTCATATTACACTGGCACACACTTAGGGGAAAACAGGGACACACACACACACACACACACACACACACACACACACACACACACACACGCACACACACACACACACACACACACACACACACACACACACACACACACACACACACACACACACACACACACACACACACACACACACACATGAGAGCGCGCATGCGCGTGCGCGCGCGCACACACATGCACACACATATGCACACACATCACTCTACACACACCCTACTCACGTTTACACAGGTGCATACTTAGGGGAAGCAGGAAACACACAGCCACCTCCCTCCACCCGCCCCCCACACCTTAACATTCAACTAAAGCAATGTGAGGCCCACAATGTTGCCAGTTCTACTGCACAATTCAGTGATGAACAAAACACACTGCACATAACTAGGTTCGTTGCACGGCTTCCAAGTGTGGCCACAAGAAAACTGTCAGTCAGCAACACTCACATCTGAACCTGACTGTATTGTCTTACATGCTGGACTCACTAATCCTGGATCTGAGGAACCAATGAACTGCAGCGCCGATGTCACGCACGAACTGGTGACGGGTCGCCTCAGTGACAATTGTGGAGTGTGGCCCGTCCATTTCCAGGTGGGCAGTGGACATGAAGTGCGTGATTCCTGTCGGAGGTATGCTTACCTGTAAATTCTTGGAGGGGGAAGGAGGAGAACGCATAAACTCACCGGAATAGTGGGTTTTACGTGCGTAAACGAACGCTCGTGGAATTGGAGTTCTGCAATGTGATTGGGGGTAATTCTGTGCACGTGAGTGCTGTCTTGTGAGTTTCCGAGGTGAATTTGGGAGTGTCGTCGTGTGTCTGCAAGTCAGTACGTATTAATATAGCCTTTATCCGCGAAGGTTGGGTTGGCCTTGTGCTCAAGTTTATTTCTGCCGTTGGGACAGGGGGGTTCTGGGTATGCCCTCTACCAACTTGTGAAGGTTTGGCTACCTGAGTTTTGACTGTCGGTGTTTCGATGTTCAGTGATGGGTTCGGCATCTACCCAGGGCGTTGGCTGTCTGGCAGTGTCCCCATGACTGAGGGTGTCATCCAGTGTGTGTCGTTCCTGTTTTGACCAAGGTGAGCGTGTAAAGTAGCAGAAATTCGGGAGGGCTGTATAGTCGGTTGTTTGCAGATATCATGATTTCATCAACTTTTGTATTTCAGTCCCCAGATCTGGAGGATTTTTGACTTATCTTTACGGCAAGGTTTTTTTTTTATGTGAGTTCGACAAAGGGGGAAATTCTGTGGGAGGAGAGAAGAGAATGAGGAAATTTAAAATGCACGGAATTTGAAGAAAAAAAAAAAGATATAACTTGAGTTAAAGTCAAGGAAAGCTGTAGGCGTAGGAATAATGTAATGTGTATTTTTGATCTACATTTATGCAGATAGGTGGATTAGTTACAGTGGTATTGATGTGCTAAGACATATGTTGTTGTACTTGGTAGTGGTCGCTGGTGTATATAAATATTGTTTTCAAGTTTGGCAAAGATTGGTTATTTTCTGAGAATGTAGGTTGGTGTCGGAGGACCGAACTTTTAGTATTAAAAAGGGAAGAAGAGTCTGGCACGCAGCGCGTGGCGGGTACAGAGGGCAGACCGCATGCACTGTGTCCGCGCGTGTGTGAGGTTTATTGACCGATAGGTGACGGGTGGTGGTACCTCGGATAGACGCGTCTTGTAGAGGTTCACTTTTGGCGTTTGAGCGTGGAACCAAACTGGTTGGATGGACGGAAAGGTAAATCAGGGATTATTACATTAATAAAAGAGTTTTTTTTTTCTAGTTATTATTAAGGATTTGCAGGTGAATAAATGATTATATTAAATACAATAGTAGTAGTATCAGTTAGACTACTTAATATAGTTTATCACAATTGAAATAAAAAAGAGAGAATAGCAGATGATAACAAAGATGTTTCAGATACTTAGGAATTGTGCCTTAGAAGTCTCTCTCTCTCTCTCTCTCTCTCTCTCTCTCTCTCTCTCTCTCTCTCTCTCTCTCTCTCTCTCTATATATATATATATATATATATATATGTTTATAATCTATTTCCCTGTTTTTTCTTCATCTTGTTTTTTTTTTCTCTGAAAGTTCAAATCTTTGCAAAGTCATTATTATAATGACTGAAGAATTGTTAGCCTGCACTTGTTTTCCCCCACTACTTAATTTGTTCAGCATTATATATATATATATATATATATATATATATATATATATATATATATGTATGTATGTATGTATGTATGTATGTATGCATATGATTCTTGTTTTAGTCGACGGGGTGCGCCAATATTCAAAAAAGTTTTCCTCAGCATTGTGTGTGTTGGTATGTTTATGACAATGTATAGCAGCGCTCGGAAATCCTTGTCGATCTTACGTAATTGGTAATGGTACAAGTGCTTGATATTTTCTGATGACATTTGCGGGATTATGATTGTGCCTGCTAGGAATCAGGATACCCGGGTTCAATTCTATTATTTTGCTTTTTGCTTGAGATGTGTTTGATGATTCTATTAAGCATGTTATTAGGTAATAGGCCCTGAACAGTGACTGGTACTGGTAGTCACTAACGGTCGGTTGTTCACTGGAATAAAAATGATTCATAATCTTACTAAATCATTGTGTCTTGGAGACTTCGATGGGGACTGAAGCCATAGGAATATAATTCGGGTGGTATAACCACTGTTATGAAGGAATGGTTACAATTATGTTAGCGGCCATAGATGGAAATGGAAAGTCAATGGAGTTGGTTTAAATTTATGATGGAAAGGTTCTGGTGAGAGAGAATTTTGATGTCAAAGGGCTGATTGAATAAGTCAAGGTTTAAAATTCCAATCAGCTGTCGCACTTTGGTTTGTGACGTGTACATCTCAGGACTATATTTAACGAGTCAATGTGAAATGCTAAAAAAAAAAAAAAAAAAAAAAAAAAAAAAAAAAATCAGAACCGTTTACTAAAGGGAAGCAGCAAAAAACTTTATTGTTCTGCGGTAGTAAGACATTTTCCTTTTCCACAGGTTCTGACGAGTTTTCTTACCCCCCCCCCCCCCCCCCCCCCCCCATTTCCGCACAGCAAATCTGTGAGGTCAGCCTCTCGGGTTGGGGGTTCGTCTTACCTTTACTTCCACTGTCATCCCTGCGTATTCCTCTGCCTGGAGCGGAGACGCACCTGGATCCAGCAGGGTGGGTTCTGGACTGGGTGCCAACTTCGTCTTCTGCAGTCCCAGTGGTTGCAGTTTCCTCCGACCTTGCTTCTATCTTTCTTTCGGGGTGGCAATTGGGAACCGCCGACTTGTCGCACACGCCGATTTGTCGCACGTGCGACAAATCAGCGGAAAAAGGGTGTGCTGAACCGCCGATTTGTCGCACAAGCCGATTTGTCGTACGTGCGACAAATCGGCGGTTCAGCCTCACGCTGCTTGTGTCACACATGTATAGGTGTGTGTGTGTGTGTGTGTGTGTGTGTGTGTGTGTGTGTGTGTGAATGAGAGAGAGAGAGAGAGAAAGACAGAGAGAGAGAGAGAGAGAGAGAGAGAGAGAGAGAGAGAGAGAGAGAGAGAGAGAGAGAGAGAGGAAATGAAAATGAAATGAGAAATGAAACGAAATGAATGAAATGAAAAATCTTTTAATTAATTGCAAAAACCTTTAACTAGGTCTACTTCACAGATACATATCCAAAGATGGGCTTTGCTGCTGGCAGGGAGAGAGAGAGAGAGAGAGAGAGAGAGAGAGAGAGAGAGAGAGAGAGAGAGAGAGAGAGTGTGTGTGTGTGTGTGTGTGTATGAGAGAGAGAGAGAGAGAGAGAGAGAGAGAGAGAGAGAGAGAGAGAGAGAATGCGTGGCGCCCAATGTACTATAGGTTCCCACGGTCTCCTGAAAGCTATTTGCTATTTTTGCAAAATAATTAAAAGATTTTTCATTTCATTTCATTTCATTTCGTTTCATTTTTTTTCATTTAATTTTCATTTCTCTCTCTCTCTCTCTCTCTCTCTCTCTCTCTCTCTCTCTCTCTCTCTCTCCCATTAACCACACACACACACACACACACACACACACAGACACACACACACACACACACACACACACACACACACACACACACCTATACATGTGCGACAAAGCAGCGTGAGGCTGAACCGCCGATTTGTCGCACGTACGACAAATCGGCATGTGCGACAAATCGGCGGTTCAGCACACCCCTTTTCCCGCTTTTGTCGCACGTGCCGATTTGTCGTACGTGCGACAAATCGGCGTGTGCGACAAATCGGCGGTTCCCAGAAAGCACCTCAAGGGCCCGCTGCGGTACATCATCTGATTGTGAATTGTGAGTGGTGTAGTTGGTGCACTGTAGGTAGGGGACCGAACTCTTCGACTCATCACTACTTTGTTCCAGCTGCTTCATCTCAGGCGCTTCAGTGTAGGTCTTGTTTTGTTGTTGTTTGTTGTTGTTGTTGTTGTACAGTGATGTGAGGGCGTGGTCAATCAGAAGCAGACTTCTACGTGGTAATATTGGAAAACACTTACTGTATTGCCGTTTTTTTTGAGTTTTTTTTTTGTGTGTGCATGTGTCAAGTGTCCAGCAGGGAGTTTGAGTGAGATACTCAAAGTGCAAGATTGGGTTTCGGGTCACTTGAACAATTGAAGTGCTGTGAATGATATTTTGGGGGATTGTGTATGGGTGTAGGGATAGTCTGGCACCAGTAGAGAAAATTTAGTATAAGGAATACAGCTTGGGAGAAGGAGGGTGTACGCTGAAGCATCGCGTGGGCATCTCGGGTTCGATGGAATATCAACCTTGTTTGATATTTCAGCCCGGCATTACCAGGTGATGTAGTTTCCTCATCTTTGTTCCTTCTGTTATTGGCCTTCAGTGGGCTGAGGTGGGTGTGTGCCTCTTGAGGGAAGGGTCCCTACATGTGAATGCGCAGCACATGCGTGCACAGGTATGCGTAAGGGGCCAGGTGATGATGGTCGCGCATTGGTGTCATTAGTGTAGTTGGATTCCTTTTTGCTTTGATTGTTTTTTTTGTTTTTTTTTTTTTTTTGCGTGTGGGGAAAAAAACTGTGTGTGTGTGCTGGATGTAAAGATCTTGGTCTTTCATTTGCTGTTCTGGTGGTGAGACTGCGTGTGTGAATGCAAATAAAGCCTTCTGTTTGTGCACCACATTTCCCTTTGTCTGTGTGTTTGTTATGTGGCGTTCGTACTCTTAGGTAGAGGGAGGGGTGGTTATAAAGGAGGTATATTCATACTTATATCCCTTTCTACTGTCTTATACAGTGACAGCCGATATGGAAAAAATGTTCAAAATGTCAGGAAGCACGTTCAAAGAGCATAACTGCTTGTTCGTCGAGCTGCTCCAGTCATAAATAAAACCTCTGACGTCAGACGGATTCCGTTAAAGCACTGACAAGGTCCAGGCTAAATACAGAGCAGAGCATCAGCAGCTGTGTCAACTAGGTCAGTATGTGAGATGCACACCACAGGAATCAGATGCTAAAGAATTTACCTGAAAATCTTGTAGTTTTTCTTCATGCTTTCCTAAGTGCTTGCTGGAACAGTAGCGACATGCCAAAAATATGGAAACAGGCAATTGTTCTCCCAGTTCATAAAAAAAGGAAAGTCTTCTAGTGATCCTAAAAATTACAGACCTATAGCGTTAACATCACACGTCTGTAAACTATCAGAAAGAATTGTTTTGAATAGACTAGCACATTACTGTGAAAAAAAAAAATGACATCATTCCTATTAATCAAGCTTGCTTTCGTAAAGGGAGATCTACTACAGAAATGTTAGTGAAATTATCAACAAATATAAAGAAACAACTTGCAAGACATAAATGTGTCCTGGCTACATTTTTTGACATAACCAAGGCTTACGATCAAGTGTGGCATTCACAGCTATTGAACAAACTTAAAAATATTGGACTATCAGGAAATGTATACATTTTATGTTAAATGCTTTCTGAAAGATAGGGTAATACAAACAAGAGTAGGAAAAACATATTCCACCAGTAGAACTTTGTCAATGGGAATCCCCCGAAAGTCAGTGTTAGCTCTGCTTCCTTTATCATTGCTGTTGCATGATTTGCCAAATAAGTTACCTAAAAAGATAGAACAAAACTGCCAGTTTTTACATTGGGCGAAACTGAAACAGTACAGATTAAGAAAAAGATTATTGATTCGTGCGTTACACTATAGGTTAGTCGTGTGATACAAGGGAGAGTACTGACTGAGCGTGGCCCAGAGTTTGAGTGAAATTTTTAACACTGTTCACGCTATTTGAATATAAACAGGCGTTGGTCTGTATCGGTGCACACTCTGAGAATGGAACAGACGATTTAGAGGAAGAAGAGGCGGACTGTGCCCAATGATAAAGGCAGAGGCCTAAACACATACAGAAGTATGTGAATTGTAGTTGAATGACCGGTACTCAAGCCGTAAGTATCTAATTTTATATTGTGAGAATCTAGATGATTCTCCATTTTGTTTCAAAGGTTTATTGTCGGAACCGAAACTATGTTTGAAAAATTGAAGAGTTCAAAAATGTTAAAGTGTAACATGACTGCTAACTGGCTGGCAGTGTTTTGAACTCGTGTTTATCCGGTTTGTTATAGCTGGGCCGACTCCCCGTGCGGTAGAGGAGACTGGAGATCGGGCACTAAGGTGGATGGCTGGGGCTGCGCGCGCGTTCCCGGCCAAGCTCCGATCCGCGGAAGATCAGGTTGGGCAAGAGTTTGTCGCCGACCAGTAGTTGTGATGTGTATGGGATCCCCGCACAGAGGAAGCCAGTTCCGGACACCACAGAGTGTGTGTGTGGACACTTGCAGTGAGTAAACCTGCAAACATTAACTTTGCAGAAAAAGCGTGCTTGTTTGGTTGCACCAGCTGAAAGACAACAAATAATGAAAATATATACGCTTTGATTGATGCCAGAGTAAAAAAAACCCCATGGGATTTTAAAAGATTAAGGAGGGGATGAACCAAAATTGACCTTTGTTTGCGCCTTATGTGTATGGAGTGGATGCAGTTGTGTGCGGAGGAAAGACGTCAGGTTCGTGTGTGTATGTGCGTGCATGCATGGATATCGCCCCACCCCATTTTGAATTGGGAAAAAAAAATGATTTGCTTTTTAAGGTATTACTGAATGTTGTGTGAGAACAGTTGATTATTACATATAATTACCTTTTCTATTTGGATACATCTTCCCCCCCCCCAACTAATTTTCTTTATATTGTAAAAATTTCCATTTAAACCCCTCCCCATATTTCCTTTCTTGATTTATTATTCAGCAATTTGAACAGAATTTGCTGTGAAATCCCCTCCTCNCCACAGCCCGGTCGGCCCCGCCGCAGCCCCGGCACCGGCAATCCACAGGGAGCAGTCAATGTCAAGTCGTCAAGAGGCAAACCACCGGAGGAGACACTGCACTGCTGCCGAGTCACTTCGGTGGTGTTCAGTGGCGCCTGTTCTGATCTAACATACGCAGGACACCACCTACTAAGCCCCCTACTGACGACAATAATTGCTTAGTCGCGGAGCCGGCGTGAGTGAGCTCTCCCTCCGGAGGGCGCCACCACGTCCGTCCAACGACAGCCCCCATGGACTCGCCGATACCGGTGACCCCGACGGAACCAAACCAAGGCCACAGACGTGGAGAGGACATCGAAACTGAGGTCACCATGAGAGCAGGGCATGAAGGGCCACAGAATTTGAGACTTTTTTTTTTTTTTTAATGCTGCTGATCGATGAGAATGAGGATGATTAAGATGATGCTACGGATTTCCATTTCGGTCTGAGACTACATGACAGGGCTGTACTCTACGCTTCCTTTCATAATATATCCCCGGCGTCAACCAGGCCCGAGAGATACAGGCAACTTCGCCACAGCGGCTGGCATATATATATATATATATAATATATATATATATAATATATATATATATATATATATATATATGAGATACTGAGTTCTGGCAGTCAAACCCTCGATATTGTCTGTAGTACTGTAGCCTTTCCTGAAAACAGCTTGTAACTCTGGTATATTTTGTCGTTGTTTTCACAAAAGTGAGTTCATCTGCTGCTCAATACGGAGCAGACGATCTTACTGATGTTATCCAGAAGTGAATTCCTCGGTAGTTGTCCATCTCACTGTGGTCCCTTTCTTATGAAGTGGAAATATTACATATTGACCAGCTCTCTGCATAAATACCACTCTAGAAACTGTGTTTGAATAATGGATGCAGGAATCTCAAGGAAACCATGCTAGCAAGGTGAAAAAAAAAATCAGCTTGCAAACCGTCCCAGCTCAGGGGAATTTTGATTTTTTTTCATCCCGCCAATAGCTTTCACTATTTCTTCACGAGTGACTTCATTATCCAGTTCGCAATTTTAAAAGATTTGACAGAGGAAGTTGCATGTTCTATGAAGGCTTCTTTAACCTCATCATCAAAACGATTGTCATCTCTTTCCACATCGACATTGAACATGTTTTGGGAATATTGAAAACCAAGACAGAGGTGTAATTGAATTCAAATCCTGAGCTTTGGATGAAGTGAATGATTTTGTGTTTTTTGCCAAAAGGACTTTGAATTTGCATCCTCATAGGCTTCATTATTTCCCTCAAAACACTTGTTTAAAGCCTGCTTCTAAATCAAGATAACCGTACAGATCCTAGCCGACATTTGTCTTTCTAAATATGTTAAACTTGAATATTTGGTTTGTTTTGACACTTTGCATTCTTCCTTCATCCCATCAAGGTGGTTGTGCACGTGAGTTTTGTACTGTCTTGACCCTCTGCCTGAGCGTGACCTCATTTTACTAGCTGCAGTTTGCAAGAAAGAAAGGAAAACATTCAACCCCTCATCACACCTGTTTGCAACACCAACATGAAACTATGAAAATGGGAATCAGCGTTTTTCATTCATGAAGTCCGTGAAGTTATCTATACGTTGTTCCTCCACATAAAACTGAAGCCATCTCAAGGTTGACGTCATCCGGCCCCCTCCCTTCACCATCAATTTCACAACTAAAGGACATTATAATAGGAGAGTGGTCAGACTCAGAGCGATGTTCAATAACATATCTGCAACTATATCAAAAACAGGAGTAGAGCATATACAATAGTCAACAATGCTTTTGCCACGATTTGCCATGCACGTGATTTCCCCTTCATTATCGCCCGGAGTTCTGCTGTTTCAAATGTATACACCATGATATCTGCATAATTCAATTAATCCGTGCCCATAATTGTTTGTACTTTGTCTTTGGATTTCTGGAGAGATTGTGGCATATCAATCGGAAATTCATTTAAGACGTATAAGAAATATACATGTTTATTTTCATTATCTGGATCAGTGTCAAAGAGCCCATACGTACGGGCGTTAAAGTCACCACACAGAAGCCAGGGTAAGTCCGGATATTGTCTGGCAATTTCAGTGAGATGATTATCCAAATATATCGATATCACTTGCGTTAAAATCGTCAGACACCTCTGAATTCTCTGGGGCAATATACACAAAGGCTGCCAGGAAACCAAAAGCAGAAATTTAGCACTAATTTGTCCACTTTCGAAAAAAACAAAAAACAGTCTTCAGCCGCTGCTGCCAACTGTTTTGTATTTTGCACTATTGAACTGTGGACACACACACAGAAACCCCACCTTCTTGTACATGGTGAAAAAATAAATATAAAAAAAAGAAAATGCACATTCTACTTCTTCTTTTTTTTACAAGACCAAATTTATGAAAAAAAGCGACAAGTTAAAAAACTCTTCACAGAAACATTTAAACGACATATTTTTCAATGAATATTCCAAGCCATGATCTTGAACAAACCAGATTGACACTGTCATGTAGTGAATTAGATGTGGCAGGAGGGACACAGAAAGGTTGGATGGGGTGGGCTGGGGCTTAACATAAAGCATCCACCTTTCCGATGACCAGCGTTGACCGTGACGATGTGGCTGTGCTGGTTGAATGGACGACTGGGTCGGCCTACACCTCATGTGACTGCTTGTCGTTCCACCAGTGTTGTCAGTGACAGGGTCGAACAGACGAGACTTGCCCTGTATCACCAGAGCGTCAAAACGCAGGAATGCGCACTTCCTCGCCTGTTTGGCCTTGTCAGGAACGGCAGCAGCCTTCAGCATTTCTCTCTCACCCTGGGGCTGAAGACCTCGGTGATGGAGACATCAGGGCGCCTGTCTCTCATGTGTCTGCTTTCAGTCAGGATGGACTCGTTCTCTTTGTGTTTCTCAAGAGAAACGATAATGGGGTGGGGTGTCTTTTCCACCTCTCAGTCGGTAGGCGCGTTCGATTTCCACATCGCCCCTCCCTAATCTCTCCTTCAGCACAGACTTGACAGCGTTTTCACAGGCCTCCTAAGTCTCGGTCCCTTCCCCACGGCAAGGGATACCTGGGTGATGAGGCCTTTTTCTTCTGTTCCGTCCCTCCAGGTCGTCTAGTTTTGACTCTAGCCATTCCAATTTTTCTTTAAGTTCTTTGTTTTCTTTCATTACATCGGCTATGCTTGTCTGAGTGCTGTCCGTTTGTTCTTGTGTAGATACATGCATGCTGTCCCTATTCTGATCCATTCTGTTCAGCATATTGACGACATCAGCAATGTCGACTCAGAAACGGAAGAAGTGTTCCGTTTGTTACCCCTTCCAGGGGACTGGGTATGGTTACCTGTCAGAGACGACTGTTTGTATTTTTTGAGGTTGGGGGGCTCTGGATTGAGTTCAATGTCGCCACACTGAAGTAGAAAGGCGGACAAAACACAAGCGCCACTGCCACTGCCTCACGACCACCGACACACACACCACACAGTCTCATAGTGACTTCTCCTGTATGTGCTGCCACATGAAAATTTTAAAAAGTCCAGTAGACCGAGCCACAAATGGCTTGGAGGCACAAGGGACTGTTTGGCATGTTTTTAAAGATTGATTACCACCTTCACTGCTAGGGTGCTGAAAGGTGAATTAAAAAAAAGCATCCCACTTTAGGCCACTACAGCAGAGCTCGCCAAAAAAAGCGTGCTGCTCCGACCGTGACGTGAGCTCAATCGCGCGCGCGCGCGCCGCGCGCGTGTGTGTGTGTGTGTGTGTGTGTGCGTGAACTTTATTAACAACAATGGTTGTTTGGGGGAATGCTTGCTTTAGCATGATTTTCAGCTGTCAGTCTGAAAATCGACAAAACAACAACATAAAATCCCAACTCACCACATGAAAAGCCTGATGAGGTCAAGTCTGAGGCACGGGTCATCTGTCAATTGGGATTAGGGTTGTTTACTACGATAAAATAAAACTCACAGATTACAGTTATTCGACGCTGTCTCCAATGTAAAGTTTCAACTGATAAAATTACTCACAGTTGTTCTTGACCAGTTTGGCTGTTGTGTCGGGGAACAACGGGGAAATGTATGAGAAAGCAAAAAAAAAAAAAACAAAAAAAAACCCTAATAATAATAATAATAATAATAAAATAAATAAAACAAAAAATGCATAAAAAGAAGAGATGTGAAGTAGAAGAAAAAGGAAGATGATATATTATTACTATTCTTCTTCTTCTTCTTCTTCTTCTTCTTGTTTTTCTTGTTGTTGTTGTTGTGGTGCTATTGTTGTTGTTGTTCTTCTTCTTCTTCTTCTTCTTTCTTCTTCCTCTTTCTTTCTTTCTTCTTCTTGTTTTTTTTTTTTTATCATTCTCATTATCATCATTAACTATCGACGGTTTACAGTTTACACGAAAATAGTTATATTACAAAATAAGAGAAAAAAAAACGCATTGGTACTGAGGATATCTGTATGATGACAGTGTGTTTTTGCATGCTTTCGACTATTCGCTTGATGTGTCTCCATTCAGGAAAAACATGGCAAATGTCTGACACAGGAATAAAAGACATCATTAAAAAGGTGAAATGAATATTGGTTTGAACTCTGAAAAAAAAGAGAAACACAACAAATCCGAATGTGTTGACAGCACAAGATTCATCTAAATGAGGATGACTTTCCAGCACTCACAGTTGCATGTACTCACAAGAAATATGGGAACACTGCAGGCATCGATATCCCTGAACACTCTCAAAACATGGCAGAGATGCAGTCATTGATACCCAGACTGCCATCAGCAACAAAATCCAGCACACTGGGGAGTAAACCCATGTCACAGACTCAGTCACTTATCACTGACTCTCCTCGGACAGAAAATCTCCAACTCTGCAAAGCTACCGCACTGTAACCTTCATCAGCCATGCCAGTAGAATAATGCTCAAAATGATTCTGAACAGACTTTAACCGCAAGCAGATATCGTCATCGCCATAGAACTGACTAGATTCCACAAAGGCGAATTATCATTGATTTTTAACCTATTTACCTTTGTAAAAAAACCAAAAAGATCCTCCAGCACCAGACGCGCTATGTCCTCATAGATTTCAAGAAGGCATTCAATGGAATCTGGCAGTAGGTAGTGTGGGAACAATGAAGACATTTATTGTCAAGCAAAAGCTTATCAACGCCATTTAACAACGGTACTTCAAACTGACTAGTGCGCACTGTAAAGGATGGTATTGGATATATTAATTCTACATTCCATTTGGGGGTTGGTCAGGGCTGCCTTAAACCTCCCTCACTGTTTTTAACATACTCCTGGAACGCATTCTGACTGAGGCACATGAAGATCATGTGGGGGCAGTCATATTGCATGGAACATCAAAAGAATAGTTAAGTCCATGGGGGCTGTCGTTGGACGGACGTGGTGGCGCCCTCTGGAGGGAGAGCTCACTCACGCCGGCTCCGCGACTAAGCAACTATTGTCGTCAGTAGGGGGGCTTAGTAGGTGGTATCCTGCGTTTGTCAGATCAGAACAGGTGCCACTGAACACCACCGAAGTGACTCGGCAGCAGTGCAGAGTTCCTCTTGACGACTTGACATTGACTCCCCCCTGTGGGTTGCCGGTGCCGGAGCTGCGGCGGGGCCGACCGGGCTATGGCTGTGGACGGGGTGTCGGAATGAGCAGCGTGGGTACACTGCCTCTGAGGTGGTGCAGAGGTTGGGACAGCAAAATAAGCAAAGAAAAAGACAATGAAGACGATGAAGTCGAAGATGAAGAAGAAGATGAAGAAGAAGAAGAAGAAAGAAGAAGAAGAAGAAGAAAGATATACAACAACAACACAAAACAACAACAACAACAACAACTACAACAACAAACAAAACCGAAACAAGAAAAAAAAAAGAAGAAACATGTTTTTCATTGCGTCATTACATTGTTGACTGACTGAAACAAAGCAAAACAAACAAACAAAAAAGGACAAAGAAAGAAAGAAGACGTATACTACAACTTACCAACTGGGCGTCAGATTTGTTTTTGTGTGTGCAGACATTGCTATTGCTGCATTACTGTTGTTGTTGTTGTTGTTGTCGTTGTTGTTGTGTTGTTGTTGCTGCTGCTGCTGCTGCGCTGCTGCTGCTGCTGTTGTTGTTGTTGTTTTAGCATTGATTTTGTAGTTTTACAATGTATAGATTCACAAATAGATTAATGAATATCTGAAGTAGAATGAGAAAAAAGAGAGAAAAATCATTTCGAAACATTAAGAAGAGGAGGTGGTATACCTCATTCCAAGTCAGCCTTCTGGCATTTTTCAGAAAGTTGTTTTCATGATGTAAACTCACCATACAGAAAGTTGTTTTAATGATATAACTCACCATACAGAAAGTTGTTTTAATGATAAAACTCACCATACAGAAAGCGGAAATAGTGCATTGATAATACATTTAGGGAAGGTGCCAACGTGTTTGTGTCATGATAATTATATGTACCAAGTCTTCCATCAACCGTAATAAGGGAATGACGCCCGCACACAGAACTAAACGGACCCCATGGTAGTTTAGGTTTTACAAACAAGAAAAACATTACAATACATTAGCATTCCATTTTGTAGTTTGGGGCCTACTCTTTTTTCTTTGCATTTTCTTTTCCTTTTTTCTATCTTCCTTAGTTCTTTTTTTTTTAGTTTTTTTTTTTAGGCGGACTTTTTCTTTCTTTCTTTTTTTTTTTTTTTTTTTTTTTTTTTTTTTTTCCCAACCTACACATTGAACATTCAAGCGTGCATACGCGTGTGTGCACGAGCGCCCACTAACGCGCACACTCAACACTTCCATTCATGCCCACTTCCAACGTGTATTTGATTTTCTAGCGATGGACAATGGTTTTTTTTTTTTTTTTTTTCCCGTTTTTAATTAATGTATTCCTTTGATTACAGAGGTGTCTGGGTTTTTAATTGCTCTAGTGTATGTTGCAATTTGTTTGCCTGTTTCGTTTTCCTTTCTCACTGATTCCATTCACACACTGCATGCTGTAGACACGTGAAAATGTCAAAAGAGAAGAGTAGAGAGTCCGAAAGGGAGAAACAGGGAGAGACGGAAACCAAAGACGGAAAGTAAGCCACGAAGGGAAGGGGGGGGAGGGGGGCCAAAGGAGAGAGAAAGAAGGGGGAGTAAAGGCTGAGAAAGAGGAAAGGTAGAAAGGGAGAGAGAGTGAGTACGTGAGAGTGAGAGAGAGAGAGAGAGAGAGAGAGAGAGAGAGAGAGAGAGAGAGAGAGAGAGAGAGAGAGAGAGAGAGAGAGAGAGAGAGAGAGAGAGAGAGAGAGAGAGAGAGGAGAGAGAGAGAGAGAGAGAGAGACGAGAGAGAGAGAGAGAGAGAGAGAGAGAGAGAGTCACAAAAAACACACATTTTTTAAAATTATGTTTACAAACATATGTTTTTCAGTCGAATATTAATGTTGTTTTCAAATATTTGTGTCAGAGACACATAAGCATTTGTTATCTTAAAAATACTAATACACATCTTTCCTATTAAGATCACATGATTTATATTGTTTCTCTGCGACTTTGATAACTCTTGAGTATCAACACCAAAGAGTACTTTGGTAACGTCTAATCTGATGTGAACATCTAGATGCACAAGAATATACTGCTGTACATAGTTCCAAAATGCTAGCACAATAGGGCATTCATAGAAAAAGTGTTCTATAAAATCACAACATCTATACAGTAAGAGCATTTATAATCTTCTCTAACCTTCATTTTAAATAACATAATATTTGTTGGATAAATATTGTGAATAATTTTCCAATGCAAAAGTCGCAATCTAACTTCTTTAGTGGCATTGAATGCTAATAACCAAATTTATCTGTGACATCGAAGTCGAATTTCCTTTTCCAAAAACTTACACAACAAGGCTGAGTGTATTCTTTTCAGACAAAAGATTTCGAAAATCTTTAATAGAGGTTAATAATTTGCCCGCAAAATCGCGGAGTGTCTTGAAGGGGGGTTCGGGATAGTTGTAATTCTTTGTTCCTGTGTTTAAGGAGAAAATTTTCTAACAGCTACTGAGACCACATTGTATTGTAGTAATCTACCAGGTGAAGGTCCCAGTTTTTCACTAATTTTCTTCATATGTCAAAAGGACATTGTCATCTTTTAAAAATATCATTAACAACGATCAAATCTGCATTGATCCATTCCTGAAAAAAACAAACACCTTCCCCTGGTAGAGTAAATAACTGTTGTTCCACAACATCCCACAAATAACATCAGGTGATTTACAATAATTATTATCCAGCCAGACTGACAACACCGTGCTCCAAAAAAACTGGATTGTATTTTCTCTAAACCTTTAAAATCTTTTACTCAAAACATGTGAGTAAAAACAACTATAGTTTTCACGAAAAAAAGTTCGAGCTACAGCTTGCCATTTATAATTACTTTTTCTACACAAATTTACCACCCACTGTAGCAGACAAGCTGTCTGCAAATCTCTTAAATCTATCATTTTCAGTCCACCTTTTTTTAGATCACTACAGAGAACTACCCGCTTGACCTTTTCAAACGCTTTTAAATTACAATCTTTCTTGCGCCATAGAAAACGATAAAGTATCTATTCATTTCATTGATCACTGTGTCTGGTACTTTTATTACCTTCATAATATAGTTCCATTGGGAAATTAAAAATGTTTTTTACTATACATACTTTTCCACTTATACTAAGATTTCGTCTCTCCCATGCTGCAATTAATCTCTTACAGTTATCTATATTCTCGTTATCCAGTTCTTTTCAATAGATGATGCGCTTTTTTCATTCCCAAAGAATACACCAAGAATTTTCAATGTATTTGTAAATTTAAAGCCAAAGAAATCTTCATTTCTCTTCTTATTACTACCCATCCACATTATTTCAGATTTTGTTTTATTTAACAACAAGACCCGAAAACCATGGAGAATTCATCAAATATAGCTAAAGCTACACGCATATCCTTTTCATCAGTTAGAAACAGAGTAAATATCGTCTGCATACAAAGCTATTAGCAGCTAGTAAAATCATTTTCTCCTAATTTATTTGGCCTCGCGGCAGAGAAGGTGAGTGGTGCAGAAACAATTTTGGGAGCGCGCAAGAAATACGAGGTCAGTGGCGTATTTATCCCATAACTCGCACAGCACGCAACTCTCTACTGCTCCAGGGGTTAGAGATAAAAAAAACAATCAGTAACTGTGCACAAAAAAAATCCTTTCATTCTTAGAGGTTCTGGTGGTGAGGAGGTGCCTGTGACAAAGGTGTGGATATCTGACATTCCCATATCGTGCGATGGCAAGGATATCGAGACAGCGCTGGTTCGATTGGGGGCTGCGTGCTCAGATCCGCGCTTATTTATGAGAAGTTCAGAAACAAAGACGGAAAACTTACCCGCTTTTTGACCGGGAAGAGATTTATTTTTGTTAATGTACCCCCCAGTCCTCTGGAAAAAAAAACTATGAAGTCGGCAGTTTTACTGCTCGCATCTACCACAAAGAGCAACCGAAGGCGGACCCTAGTCAGATAAAATGCAACAAGTGTTTAGGACTGGGTCATCGCGCTGCTGTCTGTGTCAATCCCATCAGGTGCCGAGAGTGTGGGAGGGAGGGGCACACACAGGGGGAGGGTATGTGTGATCCTTTCGAGTCTTCTGACGAGGAGTATTCAGATACATACACGGTTGTACATGGGGAGAGAGACCAGAGTGAGGAGGAGAGACGAGGAGAGGATGGAAGTGTTGGTGAGAGAGAGTCGGAGGGGGAGGATCGGGGGAAGAGGATCAGGAAGAGGAGGAGGGGGAGAAGAAGAGTGCTCCAGGGGAGGTTGATGTGCAGGTAGAGAGTGAGGCAGGCAGTGCTGCTGATCAGCTAACAGATACGGGCAGACCAGCGGGAGGGAGGAAGGTGGAGGGACCGAAAGAAAGAGCAAGGAAGGGGGAGGGGGAGAAAGTCCGATACTGCTCCATCAGGACAGAAATATTAGACTTTGTCTCTCGATCACGCCCCGCCACTCCTTTTCAAGCGGAACATGAGGTCAGCCGACAAGACATCGACGCGAGTTGCGCTGACCAGTGGCGAGGGAAAGGAGGGTGACTGAGGGATGTTGTGATTCCCCAGCTACACACGGATAACGGACTCGGCACGGCTAATGGACTATCACCTTTCCTAATGGATGCTTTGTCTGTCTGTACTTTGAATGTAAGAGGAATGCGTTCAAATGCAAAAAGAAAAAGTGTATTCAGTAAAAAAAAAAAAAGAAATAGAATTAATGTTGCATGCTTACAAGAAACACACATCACAAATGAAGTTAAAGATACATGGGAAAAAGAGTGGGGAGGATGGTTAGAGTTTACAGAACAAGGTGCTCGTAGTGGGGGATTAATTACTTTATTTAATAAAGAAACCGCTTCAGATATAACAATACTGCATAGGTCACAAAGAATTCTGGCAATAAAATCCAATGTTCAAGGTAAGAGTTTTAGTTATTGTTAACGTGTATGCCCCCAACACTGACAAGGAAAAACTTCAATTTCTAAATAAACTAGAGACAGTATTGAGAGACAGGTACAGTTGAACATGTAATAGTTTGTGGTGATTTTAATACTGTTCTTGATAATGATAATGATATTATAAGTGGCGACTTCCATAATGAAAACACAGTGAATCGCTTTAATTCTTTAGTCTCTGATAATGATTTGTACGATACTTGGAGCTTGTTTAATCCTGATGTCAGAGAATACTCCTGGTCGAAAAATGAATCCTTTTGTTGCACGGCGTCTAGATATATGTTTTGACAAGTTCGGTGTTGTTCGATATGGTTAATCAAAGTCGTTTTGTAAGTGTATCTATGTCGGATCATCGGGCTTGTGTCGTTTCATGGGATTTTGTGATATTCAGCGGGGTAAGGGTTATTGGAAATTTAATAATTCTTTGTTGTCAGATCTAGACTTCATGGGGGAGTGAACAACTTAATTCAGAATTTTGAAAAAAAAAAATCCAGAAGATGACGATCAAATGGCGTGGGAGCTTCTAAAGTTAGAAATTAAAGATTTTTGTATAAGCTTTAGCAAACAGAAATCAGTACTTGAAAGAAATGATTTAGCAAAGTTATATGAACAGTTAAATTATATTGATATTGAGCTGAGTAAAGATCCAGGTAATATAGATTATAGAAATAAACGAGAACGTATTAAGCTCCAGTTAGAGTTGATAGAACAACGTAGAGTGCGAGCATCACAAATAAGAGCAAAAGCTCAATGGATAGAAGAGGGAGAAAAAAATTCAAAATTTTTCTTAGGGCTCGAGAAAGCGAGAGCAAATGCTAAGATCATGACTAGCATTAAAGATGAACAGAATGTTGAAGTATATGACCAAAAAGAAATCTTAAATATACTACTTTAACAGATCAACAAAGAGATGAATGTGAAGGAAACATAACAGAAGAAGAATGTCTAGATGCACTGAAGGCGATGAAAAACGGATCTAGTCCAGGCTCAGATGGGGTTAACTATAGAGTTTTATAAGGTGTTCTGGAGCCATTTAAAATCACTCCTGTTAAAGTCTTTTCTCGGCTGCTTTTGAGATTGGAAGCATGTCACAGTCACAAAGAAAAGCAATTATTACATTATTCATAAAGGCAAAGATCTTTCGCGTAATGAAATGAAGAATTGGAGACCAATATCATTAACCAACACAGATTACAAATTGTTAGCAAAGTGTCTATCAATACGTTTAAATTGTGTAATATCTTCTATTATAGCCGAAGATCAGTACGGTTATATGAAAGGTCGGCAAGTTTCTACATTGCTACGTCTAATTGATGATGTAACAGATTACCTAAATCAGAACGATATTCCTGGTCTTTTGGTTACGGTTGATTATTTCCACGCTTCGACTGTATCTCAAGGGATTATATGTTAGGAACTTTCAGTTGTTTTGGTTTTGGGGAGGATTTTGTGAAATGGGTGTCGGTGCTAATGAGTAAATGTGTCATGTGAACCTAGGTCATTATCGACATTCACGGTAATGATGTAATGCTACACCTTCCACTCTGACATTTACATGCAAATGCCTCCTGACAGTTAAAGAAAATACCCTCTTGTGCAAGATGGAAAGTGACTTGATATGGCCAATTTTGTTCCGTTAACCTATTCCCTTTTCTCTGTGTTTCGAGCGAGCTCCCAGTGGATGTCGCTTTCTGTGGGGATGGCATGCTTATGTTGGCATTAGAGGATGGAAAGTAACAGAAAAAGTGCTAATAGTGGTTTGAATTCCGAGTAGATTTTCAAACTATTTTGTGTCTTCATTTTTGTACATGTGAAAAACAAATGGTATAACACTTTTAGGCTTCCTAGTAGGCAGGCATCGTCATATCTTGCTGCCTGCTGCTAGTCTCGTAACAAATAGGTACGTTATTGATTTATATATTCGATTGATTGATTGATTGATTGATTGATGGGCATGTACCTTTCATTCTTCTTTTGTTTACTAAAAGTCTTGTATATAATCAGATGTGCAGGCATGCTTAATGCGGATACGAGGTACGGATACGCAAATGAACCCAAAATGCAAAATAGATCTGAGTATCCCAATTCTACCTGGAAGTCTGATGATGCTCACGCTCCTCTATATGACTGCTAGTGATTACCACCCAATCAGACTAAGTGTAGCAGATCCTTCTGGTCAGGAAAATAGTTCCAGATATACTGTCCAAACATGCGAAGGATCGAACATTGCTTATAGAGGAAGGTGTCCTACGTGTTACTAGACCATTTGTAGGCTGGCGTTATCGCGAAACAATACCATGGAATCCGCCTCATTTACACCATGCTTCAGGTGATGATTCCTTTGACTCGTCTGATCTACGGCAATTGCAGTGTTTCCAGTGATCTGAAAAGTCTATCTTCTCTCTGCTTCCTACCCCCCCCCCCTCTCTCTCTCTCTCTCTCTCTCTCTCCTCTCTCTCTCTCTCTCTCTCTCCTGACCTTGAGTTACTCATGTTAACTACAATCATAAAAGTCATTTTGTTATTCATACTTGTCTGCTGTTAGTTTCGTCTGCAGAAAAACATGTCTGTCGAAAATGTTTATGTCTGTTGTGTTTGAAATCTCTCTCTCTCTCTCTCTCTCTCTCTCTCTCTCTCTCTCTCTCTCTCTCAAATTGCTACCCCATTGAGAAACTTGGTAGAAACTGGGGAAGAAGTACAAGGTTACACCGTAGAAAAAAAAAGTTTGGAATGATGAATGTTCCTCGTTATTCAGTGATGCATTAGGTAATGAAAATACGAATCGAAAACTTGATGCAGCCATAAGTTTGAATGATTCTGATATAAACAATGCTTAAAACATGTTTAACGAATGTTTAATTGAAAGGTATCTGAATATCTAAAAACAACAACAACAAAAACAACAACTTGTGCACGTTATGAAAGGAAAAGCGCCAAAAGACTGATATGATCAATAATGTGTTGTTAGGGAAAGACAGGGAGGCTGTAGAAAATTCGTCATCGTTCGTTAAAAGAACAGACACAGGACTGCATATGCAATAGCTAGGCGTGAATGTAAGCATTTGTTAAAGAGAAAATATAAAGAGTTAAATAAATCAATTATAGATAAGCTTGCTACGTCTATAAAATCTAAGACAAAGTTCTGGATGTTGTCCACAGGATGTCACCACAAAAAGAAAACAGCGTGGATCATTACAGTAGATGTGTGGTTTCAGCATGCTCAAGCATTGTTACAATCTAATAATAATGTTCAACCAGATCAAGAGGTGTTTGAAGTTGACACTGATGTTTATACGAATCGTCCCATCAGTGATGTAGCAGTATTACTAGCAATTAAAAACTTAAAAAATCGCAAGGCAGCTGGTCCCGATGGAATCATTGGTGAGCTGCTGTGTCAAAAAATTCTTCTACCCATGTTGTGCAGTTCTGTTAAAACTTATTCCATAAATTATTTGATTATGGTGTGTCCCAAAGAGTTGGACAGAATCAATAATTGTGCCTATTTAAAAGAAAAAAAAGGTGATGCTAATGATCCAAACAATCACAGGGGTGTTTCTCTGAGTAACATTAGTGGTAAAACGTTTGGAATGATAATGAATAACAGACTGCAAGAATGGATTGAAGATTAAAAAAAAAATATTGGGGCGATTATCAAGCTGGGTTTAGAAAGGGTTATTCGACTGTTGATCACATGTTAACCTTGTTGACTTTACTTCAAAGACAGGTTTCATTGAATCGAAAATTATATGTAGCTTTCATGGATTTTGAAAAAAAACTTTTGATTACATTAATAGAAATCTCCTCTGGCCAATTACGATGAAAACGATAGTAAGTGTAAACTTTACAAATGTATTAGAAGTATGCACAATGAAGTTTAAAACTAAAGTTCGTTGTGGAGCTAAATTCACAGATTATATGAATTGTCCAGCTGGGGTTAAACAGGGCGATGCCTGTAGTCCAGTTTTATTTTCACTGTTCATCAACGAGCTAGCAATTGAGGTAATGAATAACAGGAGACACGGGGTGGGGGGGGGGGGGGGGGGGGGGGGGGGAGTGTTATTAACTTCTGATGCATTTGAAGTTTGAATTGTTTATTCTGGCACTGGCAGATGACGTGATTTTGATATCAGAGATAATTATTGGTTTACAGACAGAAGTCAATAGTTTACACCATTCAGCTGCAATCTCTGCAGCTGAAAGTTGATTTGTCTAAAAGTAACATTATTGTGTTTCGTAAGGGTGTTATTTGAGTGCAAGAGAACGATGGCAATATAATAATGCTTCCATGCCTGTTGTGAATGCTTATAGGTATTTGGGTTTACTTTTTGCTAATCGTCTGAATTTTGTTAGTGCTCGCAAGAAATCTCGCTAGCTAGGCCAAAAATGCTTTGCTTTGTATTATGAAAAAAAAGAGGACAAAAACACATATGACTTCAAATCATGGCGATCTCCACCAGCCATAGATGAAATGAAATCTTTTGAGGATAAAATGAAAAGAATGATAGCCAACATAGAATAATATTCGTGAAGGCTGACAAAAACCAGTAATTACTACAAAATGGAACCAAACGAGTACTCACAACTTCTTGATAAAAAACATTCAGAAAAACTACAAAAAAAGCTGATAAAAACCATACACAACAACATCCGAAAAAAGAAAAAGAACTCGTACACCACATGGATCTAGGTGACAGGGTGGAAACAACTGCAATAAAAGAAGCCTTCATAACCTTAAAGACCATAAACCCAATTTCCACAACAACCCAACATGTAGACTAATAAAACCATCTAAATCTGAACTGGGCAAAATAAGTAAGAAAATCTTAGAAAAAGCCATAAAAAACATAAAATCAAACACTGAATACAACCTCTGGAAGAACACATATGAAGTTATCCAATGGTTCAAAAACCTTAACAAACAGAAGAACACGTATTCATCACATTCGACATAGTAGACTTCTACCCATCCATAGACGAAGAGCTACTCACTAAAGCTCTGAAATTTGCTAATAAACACACAGACATAACAGGGTCAGAAATGGAAAAATCATTTTTCACACCAAGAAAACTTTACTCTACAGCAGAAATGATACATGGATCAAGAAACGAATAAAAACTCAACATTTGATGTGACCATGGGATCGTATGACGGTGCCGAAACATGCGAACTAGTCGGACTGTTTATACTATCCAACATCCAAAAGCAACTCGGAAAACAAGTCGGACTGTACAGAGACGACGGCCTCGCCGCGCTAAACAACAATCCAAGAACCATTGAAAAACAAGAAAAAAGAACTATGCAAAAATTTTCCAAAACCATAACTTAAAAATCACCATCGAAGCAAACAAAAAGGTAGTGAACTACTTAGACATAACACTTGACCCTCAACAACACATATATAAACCATACAAGAAACCTAATGACACACCCATTTATGTAAAACATCAAATAGCAACCACCCACCATCTATACTAAAAAACCATACCCAATGGCATAAAACAAGAGATTATCTAATCTGTCACATAATGAAAGAGTATTCAACAATGCAGCAGCAGAATACCAAGAGGCATTGCAAAAAAAGTGGTTACAGCTACAAACTACAATACAACCCAGATAACAACATGAACAAAAAAAAAAAAAAAGCAGGAAAAGGAAAATCACATGGTACAACCCTCCATATGATGGACGAGTAAAAAAAACGTAGGAAAAGAATTTTTCAAAATTTTGACAGCATCCTTCCCAAAAGAACACAAATTGTCCAAAATATTCAACAAGAACACCATCAAACTATCATATTCATGCATGCCTAACCTTAAAAATATAATTGATTCATCCAACAAAATGAAAAGCAACAGCAAAGAAGGGTGAAGAAAGGAAATCCTGCAATTGTGCTAAAAAAAGAACAGTGTCCCTTAAGCAACAAATGCCTCTATAACAACATTGTATACCAAGCCACTGTGACATCAGAAAATGAAAAAGAAACATACATAGGGATCACTGAAAATCACTTCAAAACCAGATACGCAAACCATAAACAGTCATTCAACAAAGAAAAATACAAAAACCAAACAGAACTGAGCAAATATATTTGGAGACTAAAAGAAAAAAATAAACTATAACATATCTGGAAAATCATAAAAAGGGCATCACCATACAACAACATTTCAAAAAGATGCAACCTATGTTCAACAGAAAAAATGGTTAATACTATGCAAACCATACTTAGCAACCCTAAATACTAAAGTAGAAATAGTAAAAACAACTGCAGGCACAAATGGAAATCGTTGTCAGCAAACGCACCCTGAACTGTAAACAACCCCAAAAATCCTATTTTTAACAGATGTTGCTCCCAAGGGGTTGAGAGGAGTACACAACAGATTGGATCAACTTGGAAGTGGGCATTGCAATGGGCTGTGCAATTTCCCCAATACTGTTCGTGTTGGCAATGGAAGTCATCTTGAAAGCAGCAACAAGCAACGCAAGACAAACAGACCTTGGCGATGGATACAAGATGCCCCTCTCAAGGCCTTCATGGATGACACTACAGTGATTTCATCCAGAGAAGACGAGACACGTCATGTGCTAGAGAGGCTGGATGACATAGTTGCCTCATCCAGAATGAAGTTCAAGCCAAAGAAATCACGGAGTCTGTCGCTTCTGCTGTGCTGATCCACCGCGTTCCGTGAAGATGTATCAGCTGAGCTGTAGTCGGGTGGCTTTTGGCACCCGGCACAGCCCGGGCGGGGGGGCGAGCGCACGTGCATGACCACTTCGTGTATATTTCTGATCGGCTTGGACCCGGTTTTGATACGGCAATGTTGTACTTTCATATCGATTTGCTACGGTTGATGTTGTTGAATGCTGTTGTCTTGAAAGTATCATCAATCTAAAACAAAAGTCCTCTCAATTTGTAAAGAACTGACATATACTTAGAGACAGAGCTTTCTCTCTCTCTCTCTCTCTCTCTCTCTCTCTCTCTCTCTCTCTCTCTCTCTCTCTCCTCCGTGTGCGCGCTGGGGTGGGGGGAGGGGGGATGGGTTTTTTTTTTTTTTTTTTTGGGGGGGGGGGCGCCCTCACAACAAAATGCATTGGAACGTACACACAATTCCTTACAGCACGATCACACACACACACACACACACACACACACACACACACACACACACACACTTCTCTCTCTCTCTCTCTCTCTCTCTCTCTCTCTCTCTCTCTCTCTCTCTTCTCCCTCACTCGCTCACTCACTCGTACACATCCACACGGGCGCGCCCGCGCGCATGTGCTCGCTCGCGTGCTGGAATTCCTCTATGCACAAATACATCAACATGTGAAAGGTGTCATTTTATTTCATTTCTAAATGTTACTTATAAAATTGCTTCCGCCTGCATTGCAGGTAGAATAAAATCTGTTTTACCCCAAATCATAAATGAGGATCAGTCAGGTTTCATTCCCGGGAGATACATAGGAGACAGTTTATGAACCATATATGATCTAATTCACTATTTAGAGGGGAACCGCTTGCCTGGATTATTGGTATCAATAGATTTTGAAAAAAAAACATTTGACTCTGTTGACTTGTCATACATGATTAAGGTTCTACGTGCATTTGGTTTCAGAAAAGGAATACAGAATTGGAAATCATCTTTTTTATGAAAAGATAAAGTCTTATGTTATAGTAAAGTAACGGGAATGTTTCTTCAGGATTTTCTATTGGAAGAGGATGCCGACAAGGGGATCCTATATCTCCCTATTTGTTTTTTTTTATGTGCCGAAATACTAGCAAATGAAATCAGGCAAGATCAAGATGTTAAAGGTATAAAAATTAAACAAAATCAAGACCAATCAGTTTGCAGATGACACCACCTTCACACTGGAAGGAGATAAGAAATCATATGAAAAGTTGTTCACAGATCGCTATGAATTTGAGCAAATATCCGGACTTAAAATTAAACTATGAAAAAACGTTTAATGTTTGGTTAGGGATAAAAAAAAAAATTCCTCGAACACACACTTACCCTTATATAAAATGGAATGGAACCCTTTAAAATTTGAAAATCCTAGGAGTGTGGTTTACGAATAATCTGACAGATATGACTCCAATCAATGTGACAGATAAAGTTTTAGAAGTTAAAAATATATTTAAGATATGGTCAAAAAGAGTAATTACACCACTAGGTAGAATAGCAGTGCTAAAATCATTAGTGCTGTCAAAACTTGTATACTTGTGGATCCTCCTGCCCAACCCTCCAGACTCTCAAATAGATATGTTGCAAAATATGTGTTTCAAGTTTGTTTGGACAACAACAAAAATGATAAAATTAAAAGAAAAATATTCTGTGTGCAAAATATTTGGAAAGGAGGACTAGGTATACCCAATATTAAGATATATATCCAATCCTTAAAAAAATCGCCTGGATTAGGAAAGTATACGTGCAAAATTGTAAATGGAAAACAGTATTACATTCATTCATGTCCTGAAATCGATGCCCTTGATTCATATGGACCAGATAGATTCGTACAAAGCAAAATAAATACATTTTGGAGAGATGTTTTTCAGGCATATACATTTTTTTTGCAACCGTGCAGAATTTTAAAAAAAAAATAACAAAGATCTAGCTACTGAACCTATTTTTTGTAACGAAAAGTTCAAAGTGGGAAATAAACCGTTCTTTTACAAGAAATGGATGCAGAACAATATATTTTTGGTTAAACATTTACTTGATGACAATGGTAACTTTATAAGCCGTCACACACTGTCAGAGAAGCTGGGATCTGAGGTCAATTTTCTAAATTATATAAGTTGCGTACAATCAATAAAAGAATATGCGAAGAAAATGTCAATAAAACTCGACAGTAATATCAGTAATGACAGAACATTAGCGTTACAAAAAAATTTGTAGCGCCACTAAAGGGGCACGCATTCACTATGATATTATGATAGAAGACATGAAGTTTTAAACATCAGCTCTTTTGAAATGGGAACACAGCCTTAATATACCTATTAATTGGACAGACGTACTAAAAAGAATTAAGAAAATAAAAGAAATAAAACTGAAATGGTTCCAGCTTAAAATATGTCACAGAATTCTGGTAACTAACAGTATTTTGAAAAGAATGCAGGTTGTGGATAGTGACATGTGTAATTTCTGTAATAGAGAGAAAGATTCAATTAGTCACTACTTGTGGGAATGTGAATTTGCACATACTTTCTGGAAAGAACTTGAAAATATTCTAAAAAAGTAAGTGTTCACACTGTGAAAGATTGTCATTTAATGTAGAGCTTATATTGTGTGGCACTGATGAGAAAACAAAAACAGATGATATGCTAGACTTAATCATTTTTAATGGGAAAATATTTCATATGCAAATGTAGAATTAATTGTAAATACTGTCGCTGTTGTCCAGTGAAATACTTTCTTTATGTGTGCGTATTAAAAAAAAAAAGAAAAAAGAAATGAACTGATTAATCCGAAATTCTATAGAGTCTTCCCATTTAGATTGACCCTATTGATGTCAGCTTCAAGGAAGGATGTTCAAAATCTTTCGTTGTTTTTTGTATAAGGCATTTAAAATTAGAAAAATGGTTACCTCTTAAAAGTTACTAATGATTTTGCCTTAGTTTGATATATTTCGTTACATGTTGCATATATTTCATTCAAAAGTACTATGTCCTTACCCTTTCAAAAGGGCCTAGGCCTGTATGAATAAACCATCTGAATCTCTCTCTCTCTCTCTCTCTCTCTCTCTATATATATATATATATATATATATGTGTGTGTGTGTGTGTGTGTGTGTGTGTGTGTGTGTGTGTTAAAAAATAGGATGGTAAAAGGAAGTTTTAAAATCGACAGCTCTGTTTCGAGCGCTGGTTCTCGTCAGGATTGTTTTGGATTGTCTACTGCCGGTGTCGGATTGGCTGCACGTGTTTTCGGTTTTCAGGTTGTTTACAGTTCAGGGTGCGTTTGCTGACAACGATTTCCATTTGTGCCTGCAGTTGTTTACTATTTCTATTTTAGTATTTAGAGTTGCTAAGTGTGGTTTGCATAGTATTAACCATTTTTTCTCTTGAACATAGGTTGCATCTTTTAGAAATGTTGTTTGTATGGTGATGCCCTTGTTATGATTTTCCAGGATATGTTATAGTTTATTTTTTTGTCTTTAAGTCTCCAAAAATATTTGCTTAGTTCTGTTTGGTTTTTGTATTTTTCTTTGTTGAATGACTGTTTATGGTTTGCATACCTGGTTTTGAAGTGATTTTCAGTGATCCCTATGTATGTTTCTTTTTCATTTTCTGATGTCACAGTGGCTTGGTATACAATGTTGTTATAGAGGCATTTGTTGCTTAAAGGGGCACTGTTCTCTTTTAGTACAATTGCAGGATTTCCTTTCTTCACCCTTCTTTTGTTGTGTTGCTTTTCATTTTTTGTGGATGAATCAATTATATTTTTAAGGTTAGGCATGCATGAGTATGATAGTTTGATGGTGTTCTTGTTGAATATTTTGGACAATTTGTGTTCTTTTGGGAAGGATGCTGTCAATATTTTGAAGAATTCTTTCCCTACGTTTGTTTTTACTCGTCCATCATATGGAGGGTTGTACCATGTGATTTTCGTTTTTCCTGCTTTTTTTTGTTTTTGTTCATGTTGTTATCTGGGTTGTATTGTAGTTTGTAGCTGTAACCACTTTTTTGCAGTGCCTCTTGGTATTCTGCTGCTGCGTTGTTGAATACTCTTTCATTATGTGACAGATTAGATAATCTCTTGTTTATGCCATTGGGTATGGTTTTTAGTATAGATGGGGGGGTGGTTGCTTTTGATGTTTACATAAATGGGTGTGTCATTAGGTTTCTTGTATGGTTTATATATGTGGTTGTTGAG
>JADBJO010003527.1:52500-87500 GCA_016801955.1 Conus betulinus
TTATGCTTATCCCCCTCCGACATAGGACTTTGCTAATAGCTTTTGTGAGGTCGATCTTAACAAAGTATCAAGCCCTCGAAAGTTGACAGAATAGATCCTCAAAATGTGGGACGGGCTCAGAATCAAAGGCAGTAACCTGATTTAGTGCACGTTAATCCACACACAAAACGAACCAAAACATCAGGGTTGTTTACTAGAACGACTGGAGCACTATCAAGTGAAGACGAGGGTACAATAACACCAAGATCCAACATGACCTGAAGTTCCCTCTCAATAATCTGACGCTTAGTGAAAGACAATGGATACGATCTGACCCAAACAGAGGTATCAGAAGACAAGTTCATGACATATGGGTCAGCATCTGTAATATTTCCTGGTTTATCCGTAAGGACATTAGTAAATTCCAGAAACAAAGCCTGAAGGTGCTGCTTCTGCATAGCAGACAAATTAAGATTCATTTGAAATCCTTATAAGACTCTCCTTTAACAGAAAGGGTGGGAAGTTTTATTCCATCAGCAGCAGTTTTATTGACAGCTCCAACAGCGGAAACACTGACAGAAGAACACACATCAGGAAATGACGAGGAAGTCACAGAACTATGATAAGTGAAAGTAATGACAAGATCTTCAGGATGTAGATGAGAAGAGACAGATGTTCGAACATCCCAATTAATGGAAACATTGCACCTGTCCACATAGAGTTTTAAACATATTGACATGGAACACCTTTGATTTCCCATCCCTATCAATCATGTAATTGGCTGGTGAACATTTTTCCTGAACGACAAAAGGACCTTTCCAAGAATCGTTCAATTAGTTTTGTTCCTTAGTCAACAGAACACGAACCTTGTCACCAACAACCAAAGTTCCTTAGTCAACAGAACACGAACCTTGCCACCAACAACCAAAGTTCCTTAGTCAACAGAACACGAACCTTGCCACCAACAACCAAAGTTCCTTAGTCAACAGAACACGAACCTTGCCACCAACAACCAAAGTTCCTTAGTCAACAGAACACGAACCTTGCCACCAACAACCAAAGTTCCTTAGTCAACAGAACACGAAACCTTGCCACCAACAACCAAAGTTCCTTAGTCAACAGAACACGAACCTTGCCACCAACAACCAAAGTTCCTTAGTCAACAGAACACGAACCTTGTCACCAACAACCAAAGTTCCTTAGTCAACAGAACACGAACCTTGCCACCAACAACCAAAGTTCCTTAGTCAACAGAACACGAACCTTGCCACCAACAAACCAAAGTTCCTTAGTCAACAGAACACGAACCTTGCCACCAACAACCAAAGTTCCTTAGTCAACAGAACACGAACCTTGTCACCAACAACCAAAGTTCCTTAGTCAACAGAACACGAACCTTGTCACCAACAACCAAAGTTCCTTAGTCAACAGAACACGAACCTTGTCACCAACAACCAAAGTTCCTTAGTCAACAGAACAGAACCTTGCCACCAACAACCACCAAAGTTCCTTAGTCAACAGAACACGAACCTTGCCACCAACACCAAAGTTCCTTAGTCAACAGAACACGAACCTTGTCACAGAACACGAACCACCAAGTTCCTTAGTCCTTAACACAGAACACGAACCTTGTCACCAACAACCAAAGTTCCTTAGTCAACAGAACACGAACCTTGCCACCAACAACCAAAGTTCCTTAGTCAACAGAACACGAACCTTGCCACCAACAACCAAAGTTCCTTAGTCAACAGAACACGAACCTTGCCACCAACAACCAAAGTTCCTTAGTCAACAGAACACGAACCTTGCCACCACAACAACCAAAGTTCCTTAGTCAACACAGAACACGAACCTTGCCACCAACACCAAAGTTCCTTAGTCAACAGAACACGAACCTTGTCACCAACAACCAAAGTTCCTTAGTCAACAGAACACGAACCTTGCCACCAACAACCAAAGTTCCTTAGTCAACAGAACACGAACCTTGCCACCAACAACCAAAGTTCCTTAGTCAACAGAACACGAACCTTGCCACCAACAACCAAAGTTCCTTAGTCAACAGAACACGAACCTTGCCACCAACAACCAAAGTTCCTTAGTCAACAGAACACGAACCGAACCTTGTCACCAACAACCAAAGTTCCTTAGTCAACAGAACACGAACCTTGCCACCAACAACCAAAGTTCCTTAGTCAACAGAACACGAACCTTGCCACCAACAACCAAAGTTCCTAGTCAACAGAACACGAACCTTGCCACCAACAACCAAAGTTCCTTAGTCAACAGAACACGAACCTTGCCACCAACAACCAAAGTTCCTTAGTCAACAGAACACGAACCTTGCCACCAACAACCAAAGTTCCTTAGTCAACAGAACACGAACCTTGCCACCAACAACCAAAGTTCCTTAGTCAACAGAACACGAACCTTGCCACCAACAACCAAAGTTCCTTAGTCAACAGAACACGAACCTTGCCACCAACAACCAAAGTTCCTTAGTCAACAGAACACGAACCTTGCCACCAACAACCAAAGTTCCTTAGTCAACAGAACACGAAACTTGCCACCAACAACCAAAGTTCCTTAGTCAACAGAACACGAACCTTGCCACCAACAACCAAAGTTCCTTAGTCAACAGAACACGAAACCTTGCCACCAACCAAAGTTCCAAAGTTCCTTAGTCAACAGAACACGAACCTTGCCACCAACAACCAAAGTTCCTTAGTCAACAGAACACGAACCTTGCCACCAACAACCAAAGTTCCTTAGTCAACAGAACACGAACCTTGCCACCAACAACCAAAGTTCCTTAGTCAACAGAACACGAACCTTGTCACCAACAACCAAAGTTCCTTAGTCAACAGAACACGAACCTTGCCACCAACAACCAAAGTTCCTTAGTCAACAGAACACGAACCTTGCCACCAACAACCAAAGTTCCTTAGTCAACAGAACACGAACCTTGCCACCAACAACCAAAGTTCCTTAGTCAACAGAACACGAACCTTGCCACCAACAACCAAAGTTCCTTAGTCAACAGAACACGAACCTTTGTCACCAACAACCAAAGTTCCTTAGTCAACAGAACACGAACCTTGCCACCAACAACCAAAGTTCCTTAGTCAACAGAACACGAACCTTGCCACCAACAACCAAAGTTCCTTAGTCAACAGAACACGAACCTTGCCACCAACAACCAAAGTTCCTTAGTCAACAGAACACGAACCTTGCCACCAACAACCAAAGTTCCTTAGTCAACAGAACACGAACCTTGCCACCAACAACCAAAGTTCCTTAGTCAACAGAACACGAACCTTGCCACCAACAACCAAAGTTCCTTAGTCAACAGAACACGAACCTTGCCACCAACAACCAAAGTTCCTTAGTCAACAGAACACGAACCTTGCCACCAACAACCAAAGTTCCTTAGTCAACAGAACACGAACCTTGCCACCAACAACCAAAGTTCCTTAGTCAACAGAACACGAACCTTGCCACCAAACACCAAAGTTCCTTAGTCAACAACAGAACCTTGCCACCACCTTGCCACCAACAACCAAAGTTCCTTAGTCAACAGAACACGAACCTTGCCACCAACAACCAAAGTTCCTTAGTCAACAGAACACGAACCTTGCCACCAACAACCAAAGTTCCCTAGTCAACAGAACACGAACCTTGCCACAACAACCAAAGTTCCCTAGTCAACAGAACACGAACCTTGCCACCAACAACCAAAGTTCCTTAGTCAACAGAACACGAACCTTGCCCACCAACAACCAAAGTTCCTTAGTCAACAGAACACGAACCTTGCCACCAACAACCAAAGTTCCTTAGTCAACAGAACACGAACCTTGCCACCAACAACCAAAGTTCCTTAGTCAACAGAACACGAACCTTGCCACCAACAACCAAAGTTCCTTAGTCAACAGAACACGACCCTTGCCACCAACAACCAAAGTTCCTTAGTCAACAGAACACGAACCTTGCCACCAACAACCAAAGTTCCTTAGTCAACAGAACACGAACCTTGCCACCAACAACCAAAGTTCCTTAGTCAACAGAACACGAACCTTGCCACCAACAACCAAAGTTCCTTAGTCAACAGAACACGAACCTTGCCACCAACAACCAAGGTTCCTTAGTCAACAGAACACGAACCTTGCCACCAACAACCAAGGTTCCTTAGTCAACAGAACACGAACCTTGCCACCAACAACCAAGGTTCCTTAGTCAACAGAACACGAACCTTGCCACCAACAAGGTTCCTTAGTCAACAGAACACGAACCTTGCCACCAACAACCAAAGTTCCTTAGTCAACAGAACACGAACCTTGCCACCAACAACCAAAGTTCCTTAGTCAACAGAACACGAACCTTGCCACCAACAACCAAAGTTCCTTAGTCAACAGAACACGAACCTTGCCACCAACAACCAAAGTTCCTTAGTCAACAGAACACGAACCTTGCCACCAACAACCAAAGTTCCTTAGTCAACAGAACACGAACCTTGCCACCAACAACCAAAGTTCCTTAGTCAACAGAACACGAACCTTGCCACCAACAACCAAAGTTCCTTAGTCAACAGAACACGAACCTTGCCACCAACAACCAAAGTTCCTTAGTCAACAGAACACGAACCTTGCCACCAACAACCAAAGTTCCTTAGTCAACAGAACACGAACCTTGCCACCAACAACCAAAGTTCCTTAGTCAACACAGAACACGAACCTTGCCACCAACAACCAAAGTTCCTTAGTCAACAGAACACGAACCTTGCCACCAACAACCAAAGTTCCTTAGTCAACAGAACACGAACCTTGCCACCAACAACCAAAGTTCCTTAGTCAACAGAACACGAACCTTGCCACCAACAACCAAAGTTCCTTAGTCAACAGAACACGAACCTTGCCACCAACAACCAAAGTTCCTTAGTCAACAGAACACGAACCTTGCCACCAACACCCAAAGTTCCTTAGTCAACAGAACACGAACCTTGCCACCAACAACTTAGTCAACAGAAAAGTTCCTTAGTCAACAGAACACGAACCTTGTCACCAACAACCAAAGTTCCTTAGTCAACAGAACACGAACCTTGCCACCAACAACCAAAGTTCCTTAGTCAACAGAACACGAACCTTGTCACCAACACAACCAAGTTCCTTAGTCAACAGAACACGAACCTTGTTGTCACCAACAACCAAAGTTCCTTAGTCAACAGAACACGAACCTTGTCACCAACAACCAAAGTTCCTTAGTCAACAGAACACGAACCTTGCCACCAACAACCAAAGTTCCTTAGTCAACAGAACACGAACCTTGTCACCAACAACCAAAGTTCCTTAGTCAACAGAACACGAACCTTGCCACCAACAACCAAAGTTCCTTAGTCAACAGAACACGAACCTTGCCCACCACCAACCAAAGGAGGTTTACTCTTTCTGTCGGTAAAAAGCCTTGTATTTGTCAGTGTACATGTATCAAAAATCACGTTGTGCAGTCAAACGCATACTAATACACACTTTGATTATCAGTGGGTAGTAGTAGCACCCCAACTATTTGCTAACAGTGAAAATGGACCACGAGGAGAATGACCGAACAAAAGTTCGAACGGCGAGGACCCTGACGTCGCATTCGGCAATTCTGAGAACAACATGGCGGCTATGTATTGATCTCAATCCGAGGAGCGTTGACGGAAAAAAAATTAGTAGTATTGTTTTCACATGCCATTAAACACTCAACCATACAATTAGACTTCTGAGGGTACGGTGTAGCTGTAATCAACGAAATCTATATCAAACCGTACATTTCTTTCATTAGGTCTGAAACGAACTGGGTACCACAATCAGTGAGTATCTGCAGCGAGAGACCCGACCCGACAGAAAACAGAAAGGAAGGCTTCTGCAACGGTCACAGTGTTGATATGTTGGAGCGGAAAGGCTTCCAGATGCCGAGTAGTAATGTCCACAACAGTAAGGATATACCGACGGCCTGAAGACGAAGACTCTAATGGACCAACGAGATCTACGGTAACTTTCTCCCAAAGGTACCGACAAAAGCGACAATTTTGCGCAACGGCACACAAGGTACACGATTTCAGGCAGTTGTCTTTTGACCTGTGTCACACGACTGGCAGTAGTCACTAACTGACTTCCAGACTGAAAGCCAGAAAAAAGAAGAGAGTACACTCTGCAGTGTTTGCTTAACACCGCGAAGACAGGCAACCACAAAACTGTGCGCAGTATGAAGAACAACGTCACGTAAGTCTTTGGGAACAACTTGTTTGACAATGTCACCGCTCTTAGGGTAGAAAATTTCACAGTCAACTGCGTAAGTAGGAATTGTGAGGCGTGGAGGAATGTCACTCACAACGGCTTCATACAAGTGTGTTAACGAGTCGTCACGTTTCTGCATAGTCACAAGTTCGTTCGGAGTGAACCGAATCTCAGACAAGTCAGGGACAGGTCAAGCTTTGCTTTTCCGACTTACACTGCTGGCGAGTACGGACAGTACATGGAACAAAGAACCACCTGAACCTGAACAGGAGGAACTGACACCAGGTAAATTGCCAAGAATTAAATTTGTGACAGGGTTATCAGTTACACAGGCCCTGATCTGACCTGAGAAATATGAGGTACAGACATCAACCAAAGCCAGAGGAAAGACTTCGATCTGACCACCAAATGAACGACACTTCTGGGACTCACCAGTAAACTGACTATTCTGAGCAAAAGAATGGCCTTCACCAGCAGCAGTACGACCAGCCTGTACCCATCGTCAACACAGCGCAGGCCTCCAAGGGTGGTACAGGACTGCTCAAAAGGCAGGTGAAGACAGTGATTCTCTGGGGTCCTCCCCAGCACCTTCGGGTGTGTTCTTTTTTCTTCACTTCTGGGACTCACCAGTAAACTGACTGTCCTGAGCTGTCAAAAGCAAAATGGCATTCACCAGCGGCAGTACGACGACCAGTATCCTTCCGAAGTCTGGCGTCAAAACGTTTTCAGAAGTCTGGCGTACCAAAACGTTTCAGCAACTTTTGAACTGAATGTCTCTATCAAGAGACTACCTTTGAGAACATGAGAGAAACCATGAAATGTTCAGCCTGTACCCTCGTCAAAAAAGGCCTCCAAGGGGGTACAGCCCTGCTCAAAGGCAGGTGAAGACAGTGATTCTCTGGGTCCCTCCCCACACCTTCGGGTCCTTCTGATCCTATTCTGGCTCTTTCCTGAGCACAAGAATAAACCAATTACGAACAAAATCCTTCCGAGATTCCTTTGACGTTCAAACCAGTCCTTTTGACCTGAATGTCAGAAGCCTGGGCAATTGCAGACAGCTTAGAAAAATAGGGACACTCAAAAAAGGATTACTTTTTGACATGTCGCGAAAAGCACAAGCAGTTTAAATGCATGAGCCTAGAGAAAATCATTCCTGAGCCACGCTTGAGAGTATTTTTAACAGTCCCAGGGAAAAAAAATTCCACAAGGTTATTCTTCCATAGCTGATAAGAGATGGCATGAAGGTGAAATCTTGATGTACAAACTACTCTATACCCTTAAATAAAATAAGCATTATGAGTCCTCCTAGATGACCACACCTACCACCCCTAATCGCCACACACGAAGCAGAGAAGCAGCACACACACACACACACACACACACACACACACACACACACACACACACGTGTGCATGTGTATGTATGTGTGTATGCATTTATGTATGCATGTAAGTATGTGTGTGTATGCATGTATGGATGAATGTATGTATGTATGTATGTATGTATGTATGTATGTATGTATGTCTCAGTCTCTCTCTCTCTCTCTCTCTCTCTCTCTCTCTCTCTCTCTCTCTCTCTCTCTCTCTCTCTCTCTGTGTGTGTGTGTGTGTGTGTGTGTGTGTGTGTGTGTGTGTGTGTGTGTGTGTGTCCTCTCTCTCAGTCCCCACCCCCACCCCTTCTCTCTCTGTCTCTGTCTCTGTGTCTGTCTCGGTCTCTTTCTTCCTATAATTACACACACACACACACACACACACACACACACACACACACACACACACATATATATATATAGGATAATCTAAAAGGATATGTTCATCAAAGCAAACCTTTGGTTCCATACAATGTCAAGTCTCGGTGTCAGTCTTTAGTTTTGTTAATGGAAATTCGTGGAAAAACGGTGTCAAATTCTACACACAAAAAGCGAAGAAGAAAAGGAAGAAAAGAAATACAAGAATTGGAGTTAATGAATTACCTTAATCAAGAAGAGGTTAGATTTTTTTAGAGGACAAGCGAGAAAGATTGTATGAAAATGAATGTTATGATCGTAGGGTCAAGAATCGACTGGATTCAGCACGGGGAGAAACCAAGTGGATATTTCAGTAATTAAGAAACAAAAACTTCCATTGACAGATATGTGTTTCCTTGAAAAAAAAAAAGGTGAATTAGTGCTTGATGAAAAAGAAATGACACAGTTGACAAACGATTTTTATGAAAATGTGTACAGTCATAAAGTGGTGAATACTGTGAATTGGAAAATATTGTAAACAATGCACCAAAGTTAGATGGAGAAAAAAAAACCTTCTCTGGAAGGTTCTATTACCTACGCAGAAGCACATGCTGCTTTCGCTTCATGAAAAACAATAAAAACACAGACTGTTGCAACAACCAAATATCTATTTTTGCGAAATGTTGTTGATTGTAATGAAGTCGTCAAAGACCATACTGGCTTTTTTTTGCCAGCCTCGCTTGCCTCCTTTAGATAAAGACCCATTTCCCCCCTGCTTTCTCGGAGTGTTTTACTGAAGTCCTCTCCAATGAAAATAGATGTCCATTTAAGCTTACCTCTAGCTCTCAGAATTTCCTCCTTGTCTTTATAAAATGTACACTTGGCCACCATTTGAGAGTCTTTCTCTGAGGACACCCGGTAAACACAATCAAATTGACACTCTCCTGTCAGTTCCAGATTGTTGACAATCATTTCGCTGACTTCGCCTTCACAATCTTTCCACGTTCTGTTGTCTTTCCGTGGTATTTCATGAATGACGAAGTTGTTTCGTTTTGCCCTATCTTATAGACCATCAGTTCTGCGTTCAAGTTTTAAAATTTACATTTCAACTTTTGTAGAGCTTTTCTTGCCTGTCTCAATGTTCAAATCTCCTCTTCCAGTGTAGCTATTTTGTGTTTGAAAGTTGTGAATTCCTCCTTAGGCTCGTTAACCTCACTTTGCATCGAATCAAACTTTACTTTGAAGTCATGATTCATTTTTAGCAAAGTGTCCATCACATCACTTGGTCAGTCTTTTCCTTGTGTCGACTGGCGTGTTGGGGAATCCATGGCTTCTTCACTGTTGATCTTCCCAGCTGAGGTCGGTCGTGACTGTCGCGTTTCCTTGCCCTGAACTGGTCCAGGGTTCTTTTCAACAACAACACACCACCGGTATAAAAGGTCCCCCAGAACAGAAGTGTCAGCAACACTACAACGATAACACCGGTTGACTTCGCCGAACTCTTAAGGTTGGGAAAAACATGACCCTCTTCCGTTGGTTCTGAGAGCTATAAAGTTGACGATGTTGGTGAAACGTCCACATACCGGGCTAAAGATGACTGGAACCTCTGGCATGGCTTTCCTGGTATTGTCATCAGCCTCTGCGCTAAGTGTGAAACCGTAGCAACTGAACAGGCCACCGTAATTCTAAGTATGTGCAGAACTCACAAAACGTTAAGTCCGTTACATGTTGCATCCACGCATGCACCCCCAGAGAGCCCAGAGAGAGGGACTCAAAACTCAACATTTTGATTCAGATAAAGGCCTAAGCCTCTTACTGAAGGGGGATCTACTGATGAACTGAACTAAACAATTTCTCGCTCGCTGGCAGATATCCACCCATACCAAAAACGAAAAAAAAAAAAATTACTTTTTATCCATGTTTACTTTTAATTCTAATTACTTGCAGCATTGTATAAGCTATTCAACTGCCTGTATAAACTGACTACTGTTACAGACAATAAATAATGTCATCAGCGAAAAGTCGAATAAACAGTTCTATGACATCGAACCAGAGAGAGAGAGAGTAAGGATGGTGGGGGCTAAGTTGATTGGTTTGAGTGGTGAGTAACGAACCAATAACATCAGGATGGTGTTTTAGAATTGGCATCACTTGATGATGACATTACTGTCATGCCGCAATTTTTCTTTCAGCATTGACCCAGTGACGTCACTCCACTCTTGACTGACGACACAATCTGTTGTCTTTGAAATAGACCAGCTGCTCGAACGTTTGGAACATATTTGTTTACATCGTTTGTTTTGCCTTTTCAATTCAATTTCAATTCAATTCTCTCTCTCTCTCTCTCTCTCTCTCTCTCTCTCTCTCTCTCTCTCTCTCTCTGTACAGAGAGAGAGAGAGAGAGAGAGAGATCAACACACACACACACACACACACACACACACACACACACACACACACACACACACACACACAACACTTTTGCGAGCCTGTTGGGACCCTCAAGTTTTATGCCGTTTGTATATTGCAGTCAAAAGCGAAAATTTCTTTTCTCTAGCGTTAGTGATGGAAACGCGAAACACATCTAAGGTTTTATGACTGTCGAAAATAAATTTAAAAAAAAAAAAAAGAGAAAACAAATACAAGCTTGCAAACTCAAACTCAGACGTATCTCACCTAGAGAGAGAGAGAGAGAGAGAGAGAGAGAGAGAGAGAGAGAGAGAGAGAGAGAGAGAGCATCTTAGTACAAGTTGTGTAAGAAAAATACATGACCATACAATCAATAACAATGACTTCGTTTTACTCACTTAAGAACACACCATATGAGCAAGTAAATCATCAAATATATTTTGTTTTGATTGTTACTATATATTTTCCACTCCATCTTTTTCAGTTACAAGAATAGCTTAGTATGGGCAGATGGCACAGTGGCCCACGTTCTGCACGTAACTCAATATGATAATGATATGATAATCATTTCCGAATGTGGTGGAATTGGAAGATTTTTGCTTGACTTAAAGTCCGGCATTCGGATTTATTGGACTACGACATTTAGACTATGGGACTGCGACTCACATGCAAAGTTTTGTTTTATATTTCCTGTGCCAAGTAAACGCTCAAGCCTACAAGACCGTGAGAGTAACATCTGCTTCACTGAAAACAAGTGCTACATTTTTCAGTTCACGATTTCTTTCCTGTCCATTGAACCATACAACACATTCATTTTTGGCCTGTGATCTTAACAGTGCCTGCTGGGGGAAGGACAGGGTGCAGTTTGGTGCACACAGTGATAACTGGGATATCCCCTCTGCTTCTTCCTGTCCTGTTCCAGGGATGACGTTACTTCCTCCTTCATACGCATGTGCCGCAGGAAGTGGGCGCATTCCCTACTCTTTCATATGTGACCACCGGCAGCACTGTAATGACAACAGTGATGAGGCATCTGTACTTTTACTCCTTGTGTGGAACAGAATCTTCTCCAATGTGGAAATAGTAAACAGGTATGTAGAATTGTAATACACGTGGAAGCCAAATAGTCTCATAACTCATTAGGTAGGTGTGTTATAATCTAGCATGAATGCCATCATTCCGCTTTTATACTGCACTTGAAATTAGAAACAATAACAGGTGACTTTGCATACTAGTACGCGTAAGTCTTGTCCATAAAAAGAGTGAAAGTATTTGCACTTATATGAATACTACAGGACAGTGTTTCATTGAGGTACGATTAATCGTGTGAAGATTTAGAGTAAATTAACCACAGAGTGGCATCAATGAGATGTGACGCTACAACTGGTACATTACAATGCAATGATAGTTAACATGTCTTCAGTAAGTGTTTCGACTCATATCGTTACAGTGCTGCACAGCTGCGGAGTGGTGTAACGGGCAAGTGGACTGTACTAACGAAGAAGATGAAAAAGGATGTTCTCCCCTCAGAGAAATGACAGAAAAATACGCAGATCCCCCAGCACTTCCATTTGTCATAAACTTTGCGGGCAATGGCGTCATTCATATCGCCCGTCTCGCTAAAGGACATGATGGGCAGTCACCATTCCTCCAGGTGTGTCCAGAGACCCACTATCAGTGTGCGCATGATGGATTCTGCCTGCCTACATTCACCAGGTGTAATCTCTTTTATGACTGTCCAGACCACGAGGATGAGGTGGACTGTAACAACTATGTCTGCCCTTCCCATTATAGATGTTTAAACTCCCAGGCATGTGTTCACCCAACCCAGGTGTGTGATGGCACTAAACATTGTCCTATGTTGGACGATGAGTTGCTTTGTGACCTACAGTGTCCTGAAAATTGTATTTGCCATGGTCTGGCTTTCACCTGTTCTCGATGTATCCCTGCTCATAACTACCCTGGAGTGCGGTACTTGAACGCCAATGGCAGTGGCCTTGCTATGTCTACACTCTCTTCCATAAAAATGCTGGTCTATCTCAATCTCGCTAATTGTCACCTGAAAATGCTTCCCACATATCATTACCGAATTTGATCACCCTCGATCTTAGCTATAATAGACTTACCATTTTCCCAATGGAAAGTCTGCAGAGTACTCAAAATCTGAAATCATTATTTTTGTCCAATAATCCTTTAACACAGTTTCTCACAGTGATTGAAGGGAAATGTCCTGAAGTAAACATTCTGGATCTGTCGATGACGCATCTTTTCACACTGGATCAACATACAGTCAGTCTGTTTCCTAAAGTCACCTTACTGAATCTGTCGCAAAGTGTCACACGCTTTGTAGATGGGCTAGATTTTCAGCCAATGAAAAAACTCCAAGTGTTGGACTTGAACAGATGTCCTTTGTCAAGCGTTGACAAAACGCTCTTCAGAAATCTTGAGCACCTGCACACTCTTTATGCTGATAACTATAAAATATGTTGTGCGGCAATGCTTTCGTTAAACTTCGAAGAATGCCATGCACCCGAAGACAACCTATCTTCTTGCCAGGATTTGTTGAAATCTAATTTCTACAGAATATGTTTGGCTGTTTTCAGCAGCCTGGCATTGATAGGTAATGGAGTGAGTTTCGTGTTCCGCTTATCATCTCTGCAAAGTAGCTCATCAGGCTTCAACGTCTTTGTACTTCACCTGTGCCTGTCTGATTTTCTGATGGGTATTTATCTGGTGCTGGTGGGTATTGCAGATAGACTGTACAAAAATATTTATATTTGGGAGGATCTGAATTGGAGACATAGTATACCATGTAAAGTGGCTGGTTTTTGTCCTTAGTATCTTCAGAAGTATCTTCTTTCATCATCTGCTTAATCACATTAGATCGATTTCTTGTTGTTCGATTTCCATTGAGTTTTTTACATTTTAGAGGATGGAATGCCCAGCTAACATCTTGCTTATGCTGGATTGTAGGTCTTTTTCTTGCTGTTATTCCACTGTTGCCTCCCGTTGCTCACTGGGAGTTCTACAGTCAGACTGGAATCTGCATACCGCTACCCGTCATTAGAAAAAATGTTCGGGGCCATGATTATTCCTTTGGAATTATGATCGTCTTGAATTTCATCGTCTTTCAGATCGTTGCTCTTGGTCAGGCAATTATCTACTGGTCTATACGATCAAACACCCTTAAAGGAGACATGAGTAGTCAGCGCTCTCAGGATGCCAGCATAGCCCGCCGGCTGTTCACTGTGGTCATATCAGATTTTCTCTGCTGGTTTCCCATTGGTTTACTTGGACTTCTCGCCTCACAGGGTGTGTCTGTCTCAGGGGAGCTTAACGTTGTGATGGCCATCATCGTGATGCCATTTAACTCGGCTTCAAATCCTTTTATTTACTCGATCAATATGCTGCTGGAAAAACGACAGAATAAGAAAGAAGCAAGACTTTTAAAACTGGTGGAATCTCATAAGTACTGATGGAACATGTCAATCATTTTGTATATTTTGCTTAATCAGTGTTTACATTATTAGTATTTGTATGGTGCCTGCCTGAAAAAAAACAGTAGAAAGTTAGCTTGTGGCTTTTGTTTGCTTGCTTGTTTGTTTGCTTTTTTTGCTTGTTTGTGTAATTTGTTTGTTTGAATGTTTGTTGTTCAATTGTGGTAGGTAAATATTGCTGCATGATGACTTAACATAACGAGGTAACATTGCTATATGAATTGTGTAGAATCTTACAATTTACAGTATTAATGCACTTTGTTGAATCCTGCGATAATGTTCTTTCTTATTTTTATTTTTCAAACTGAATATTTTATGTTGCAACGTTCCAGTGAACCACGATGGCACAGCATTCTGTAAGCTGTTCCTGATCTATGAAGGAAGTCTTAATGGCCGTTTTTAGGATAAAAACACCCCACGCTGTAAACGTTAAGCGGGAGGTGGGGGAGGTGAGCAATTTCCATGGTGTACAAAAGCATTGTGAACGCTCTCTGCATAGACAGAACTGCGTTGAGCGAGTATCAGCTTCGTTTACTAAATCTGCTCTAGCGTTTCACATTAGCCCCCCTGATTTGACGATCACATTCTTAACTCTCATGCCGCTTGATATAGAGCAGAAAAAAAAATCAAACGACGTGAGATCTGGTGTTCTGTGAACCCTGTATGTACAGATATAACCTTCCCATGGAATCAGTGTCTGCTTGAAGGTGGCAGACGTCCGGCCTTTTGAGAAGTTTGATTGCTTTCAGAAATATGGCTGTTTCTTCTTTTTTGCCCCAAGGGCAAACGCCTTTAATTACTTGTAAAGCCATTTACAAATGGAAGACGTGAAAAGAGACCAGCACTAAAAAACAACAAAAATTACAGTAGATCGTTTTTTTTACTATAATTTTTTTTTTTTTATTAAGGGCAAACACTTTGATTCAATTGTGAAGAAATTTACGAAAGGAAAACATGAACACAGAGAACTGTACTAAAAACAATGAAAATGGACAGTGGATCTTATCTTACATAAACAAATTACAAAGCAGCAATGGTTTTACAATATGAGTACCCAATCCTATCTAACATACACATGGTACAAAACAAGCACAAACATTGTGTCTACACTGTAAGGGTCACACATTCACGTCTGTACTGTTTTGGATCGATGTCCTTTCTTCTTCTTCTTCTTCTTCTTCTTCTTCTTCTTCTTCTTCTTTAAATCAAAAATCAGAGAGAGAGAGAGAGAGAGAGAGAGAGAGAGAGAGAGAGAGAGAGAGAGAGAGAGAGAGAGAGAGAGAACCCTTGATTCTACCATTTTTCAGTAAGAAGAATAGGAATCGATATCAACAGCACGGATGAATTACTTATTAAAACAACAGCAACAACAACAACAGCAACAACAACAACAACAAGCAAACCAAAACAAAAAAAAAAAACACAACAAAAAAAGAAAAAATCGATGCTTGAATTTTAGTTGCCACGCTCAGCTCGAAATTATGACATAAGATAGTTCTTCTTGAAGTCACCCCAACATGAGAGAATCCTCAGTTTTGTTCAACACTACACACATACATAAACGCGTGCACGCAAGCACGTGCGCACAAATCTCAGTTCTCAATCAAAAGTATGCCATATAACTATGCCATTTGTTTGTAATATCAACCTAGTTTTAAACAGTTGTTTTTCGGGTTATCCTGTTTTGTTTGTTATTCCATACGATTTGGAAGCATCGCTTTTGAAGCTTATCCATAAAGGTGTTTGGGGGGTTAGGTAGCAAGATCCAAAAGTATATCAATTTTGAGAGAATCGGTGATTTTGAAATGGTCACTCTGCCAAGAGGCGTAGTAACTCTCTTCTTACCTCAGGCGTTGAATGATGATTTCATCTCAAGACATTTGTCATTGTAATTGAGTTCTATGCAGTGTGATAGTCCTGGGGTGAACCATATTCCAAGGACCTTCAATTGTTTTGGATCCCAGTCTATTTAGGCGGGGCATATATCTTGTCTTTGCAAACACCTTGCTTCCCAGACAAACTGCCTTTGTTTTTTTCGATATTTATACACAATCCAGATATATTTGCAAAATTATTTAAAGTCTCTGTAGAATGTTCAAATCATGTTCTGTCCCCTTTGTTAGTCAACTGTGTATCATCTGCAAACTGAGACAGCTTGTGTACAATATGGTTAATGTGTATTCCCTTGATGCTTTTATTTTCCCTGATCATAATGGCTAATACTTCTGTGGACAATATGAATAAAGAGAAAGATATGGGGTCACCTTGTCCACAACCTCTTTGTATTTCAAACCATGTTGAGGTCTGACTGTTTACTATTACAGAGGATTTAAATCCCTCATAAAAGGTCGTAATCCAGCGTCATATATCTCCACCCATAAACAAAGTATTTCAATACCTTCAGCATAAATTGCCAGTTCAAGGAATCCTACGCCTTTTCAAAATCTATGAGGATCAGCATGCCATGGAGTTTCTTTGTTTTAAGTAATGTATTAAATCCTGGATTAATCTGATTTTGTCCCCTACATATATCTATTAGCCATGAACCCCATTTGATCTTCACTGGTTAATTTAGGGAAGAACAGTTTTTTAATACGATTAGTTATGCAGAAGGCCCTATCTTATCGATAAACTTGAGCAAAGATATTGGTCTCCAGTTTTTATCAATTAAAAGGTTTGTTAGGTTTGTTTCCTTTGGGGATGCATGCGTTCCTTCTTTTTGCGTATTGGAAATTCCTCGTTTAGAAATGAGTGGTTCAAAGCTCAAAAAAAAATTCCAGAATACTTAAATAAATCCTGATGTGAATCCATCTGAGCCAGGACTGTTCCCGTTCTACATGTTTTTGCGAGCATGATGCTTCCTCGATTGTTATTTTTTTCCCTCGAGTAATTTTGCTCTCTCCTCTGTTTATTTTGGCATTTCTTCAATTAATGCCGCGATCTCACATTCTTCTATTTTTCTTTCTGTGAACAGGTTTTCATAAAATACTTCCACTTCTATCAGGATTTCACCCTGTCATCAGTTACTAATTCAGATATATATTCACCAACAAAGTGTCTCTTTTCTAGATTACAAAATAAAACTAGTTCACCCTCCGCCACCCATCTTGCTTTTGATCATCTCTCTCGACTTAGTTAATTCTCTGCTTAAGCATTTGATTTCTGCTTATTGTCCTCATTTTTAGTTTTTTTTTTATTCTTCTATTTCAGCTATTTGGAGTTCTAAACTGCACCCCGTTTCTTCTCTTTGATTTATTTGTTTGTTTTTTCATTGTTGCATATGCTGTCGTTTTTACTCTCACTTTCGTTATCAAGAAATCCAAGTCAAAGTCGACAGGCACCGTTAGCTGTAAATCAGCTTTAGACAGATCCTTTAGTTGTGCTCTGTCATAATGAGCTGCAGCATATTCTTCAGTAAAGTTATCAATTACCTCATTAATTTCATCTAAAAAAAACTTACAATCTCTGAGCAGAGAATGGTTAAATTTCCAGTAAGATTTATGAATGGTTTGTTGACCAAATTCTAAGTTTAAGCTAACCATAGAATGATCCGATCGATATCCATAGTGCATGTAAGGATCTTCCATTTAATGTAATCTACAGTGTTGAAGGAGGCTCATCTTCCGCCATGTGTATCCCCCGCTATCAGGATTACACTCCTTCCATATATCTGATAACTGCAGTCAGTCATGTTCAGCCCACCTTTCCACAGCCACGTTTCTCGTGCAGCACGTGCCAGCAACAGACAATAGCGCCAGAAGCAAAAAGCCAAACTGGGCGACAACTCACTTCAGAGTGAATATTGCGTCGCTTTCTTTTCCACATTATAAACACACAGTTTAACCCCATAAAAAGGCCGCAACCAGAATGATTTTATCACACTGCAAAGAAAATGCCACGGCTAGACAACAACCAGCGAAACCGCGCTGTTGGGATGCTGAGGGCCGGTTCATCTGTCCGACAGGTGGCAAGAGCCATGAACGCCCACCACACCACTATCCACTGCCTACAACAGCGCTTGGCAGCCACTCGGTCAGTTTCTGACCGTTCTCGACCAGGCGCACCTCGAGTGACGACTCAGAGACAAGATCGAGCCATTCGCCTTTCCCACCTCAGGAACCGATTCCGGACTGCTGCTGCCACTGCTAGAGCAGTTTTGGGGGAGCGTGGGGGACCCATCATCACAGCTGCATCATCAGACGACGCCTGTGACACACAGGAATCAGGTGTCACAGGCCCTAGGTTGGCCCTGTATTGATGACAGACACAGGCAGGCCTGGCGCCATTGGGCAGCAAATGGTGCGTTCCTGAGAAGACGTGCATGGAGGAATGTCATCTTCTCTGACAAGCCACCTATTTGCATGAGCCACGCTGATGGGAGAATCAGAATTTACAGGAGACGAGGAGAACGGTATCATGACCCTTGTGTTAGGCAGCTCGACCAGCCGGTTTGGCGGCCCTTCAGTGATGGTGTGGGGGTGCCATCAACGCCAACTTTAGTCCGAGCTCGTGGTGATCGATGGCAACATCACGGCACAGCGTTACGTGAACCACGTTTCCAGCCTGTCCTGCTTCCACTCCTGGATCACCATGGTGGACGACGCAGATTTGTGTTCCAGCATGATAATGCTACACCTCACAGTGCCTGGATGACCCATCAGTTTCTGCAGCAGAATGGAGTGGAGGTGATGCCCTGGCCATCCCTGTCACCTGACATGAACTGCATTGAGCACCTTTGGGAAGCGCTCAGCAGGAGAGTGGAGCAGCATCAGCCGAGGCTCCAGACGAGAGGTGAACTGATCGCCATTCTTCAGCATCACTGGGTCAGTATCCAGCAGGTGCAGATCCGACGTCTCGTGCAGTCCATGTCTCGGCGTCTACGAGCGTGTGTAGCTGCCAATGGTGGATACACCAATATACAAACATAACAGAGGCTGAGATGGAAATCATCTTCCACTAAAAAAAAACTCTACTCCACAGCAGTAATGATACTTGGACAAAAAAAAAAACAGCAATAATTCCACATTTGATGTCACAATGGGTTCATATGATGGTGCCGAAACATGTGAACTAGTTGGACTATTTATGTTATCCAATATACAGAAAACACTTGGTAAACAGTTGGCTTGTACAGAGACGATGGCCTCGCGCGCTAAACAATAAACCAAAAACCATTGAAAATAAGAAAAAAAAGAACTTTGCAAAATCTTCCAAAGCCACAACTTAAAAATCACAGTAGAAGCCAACAAGAAGGTAGTAAACTACCTAGACATAACATTAGACCTTAATGATCATGTATACAAAACCATATAAAAAAACCTAATGATACACCCATCTACGTAGACATCAAAAGTAACCATCCACCTTCTATCCTAAAAACCATACCCAATGGCATAAACAAAAGACTATCTAACCTGTCATGCAACGAGAAAGTATTCAACAGTGCAGCAGTTGAATACCAAGAGGCACTGAAAAAAAGTGGCTACAACTACAAACTACAATACAACAACCCAGATAATAACATGAACAGTAATAAGAAAAACAGGAAAAGGAAGATCATATGGTATAATCCCCCATATGATGGAAGAATAAAGACTAATGTAGGAAAAGAATTCTTTAAAATTCTTATAACATCATTTCCAAAAGAACATGTACTATCTAAAATATTCAATAAAAACACCGTCAAGCTATCATATTCATGTATGCCCAACCTCAAAAACATAATTGACTCATCTAACAAAACTAAAGGCAACACAGCCAAAAAGGGTAACAAAAGGACATCTTGTAACTGCACAAAAAAAGATCAATGCCCCCTGAATAAAATGCCTTTACAATAATATTGTATACCAAGCCACAGTAACAACTGATAGTGACAAAGAAACATACATAGGGATTACTGCAAACCATTTCAAAACTAGATATGCAAACCATAAACAGTCCTTCAAAAATGAAAAAATATAAAAACCAAACAGAACTAAGCAAACACATTGGAAACTTAAAGAAGAAAAAAAAATAGACTATAATATATCATGGAAAATTATAAAAAGAGCAGCACCATACAACAATATCTCTAAAAAATGCAACCTATGTTCTACAGAAAAGTGGCTGATATTATGCAAACCTCATCTAGCAACTCTGAATTCAAAAGTTGAGATCATAAACAATTGCAGGCACAAATGGAAATTCTTGTCAACACACCATTCCTTAACACACCCTCCCTGAACGCACCCCCCAAAAAATCAAAATTGTAAAAAAAGATACAGGCCGCGTGAAACACATGCAGAACTCACGCTTACACACACACAATATATATAACACCGGTAGCGTGTGCCCAAAATGAACACCCTGAAGAGAGCAGAGAGCTGGAAACAAGCTTGTTGTTGGTGTTTTTTTAATCTCTTTTTTAATCACATTTATGTGTTCCAAATACGATGTCAGTTTTTTAACCGAGAACCAGTGCCAAAAAGAACAAGCTCCTTTGATTATATTATTTCAGGCACACTAGAGCAATTGTGTCTTTAAGAAATTATGAATGCCAGTCCAAACACATGATGTCAAGTTGCATGTGAAAAAATGGTACATAATTCCCTTTCCAGACTTATGAAAAATTTATATTTATTTTCAAACTGTTTGGCTGCTTCACTCAGACGTCTCCTCACCACTACCCAAAATTTGATCAAAGAAACTTGAAAAGTGCCTGAGGAATACATATCAGATGCTTGGAAAACTGATTCTTAGTTTAAGATTATTAGACAATCATGTTCACTGATATTTTCACGTAAATTACAGACACAGTGCACATTACTTCGCCCAACGCTACATCGTTTAGATATCTTTACAAACTCCAATATCTAAAGGCAACGGAATTATCAAGTGCTGTTGTTAGTTTGTTTTTTTTTTTCTAGAGAAAATCATGTGACCGAAGTGTCATTAAGGGAGAAAATGGGAAAGCGTGATATAAGGTAAAGGAAGTACAAGCAAAAGCAGAGGCGAGTATTAGTATTGTTTATTTCTACACGTAACAAGGGAAACTGGTGTTTTTTCAAAATATGACTGAACGCATTGGTTAGAGTCTTCCACACGGTCTACTCCTTGTCGTAGTGTGGGAGCTTGTGTACCTCTGTGACCCAGAGAGCTATGCCAGCGGGAGCTGTATGTTCCTGGTAGGGCCATTCAAGCTGGACAGGTCGAAGGGTAGAGGTCAGACTAATGTAGACCAACTCACCAGGAAGTGAAATAGGTTTGTGTGGGGCTAACACCCCTTCTTGGATAGATGGGCTCATTAGTCTGGGAGGACAGCCCACCTAAGAGAAGGAAAACTCTGATCTCAAAACCTCCGCTGCCTTGTGGCTATACCTACTCTTATGAAAGGCTTCGGGAGTCAACGCTGAGGAAAAATCCGGAGTTGGAGTCTGCAAGGCAGTCCGAGGCTGTATACAGCAACATTCTGGCAACTCCTGCGACGGCACTGGAACCATGTGTATCGGCGTTTGCCTTTCCAATGGACCATTCCAGCGACGTGGAGAGGGGGAGGGGGGGGTGTGCCTGCTGCATGGGTAACAGCTTGCCCTCCATACTTACTTACCCAGGCTTTGCGCTCTGGAGAGGTCACTCCAGCTTCGCTTTGCAGCGTCGACAAAACACGGGAAGCAGCAGTCTACGGTTATAAGTCTGCATACTCAATTGGCGTAGAGTCAGACGCCAGGGCTGCTTCCGACGGTGGGAGAGATCATCGCATCTCACTGGGCAGCTACCGCCCGCCTTAAGCTGGGCAGCCCCCAGCCAGTAAGGTGCTGCCCCGCCACGGTCCGTTAGCCTCACTGGGTGCGTGGGGTTTAGGGTGAAAACCGACAAGCGGATCGATAACTGTGCACCAGGCAACAGAAAAATGAAAACTTCCGCCCTTAAATTGGGTACGTGGAACGTAAGGACAATGACAGGCTTTTCTGACGACCTTCAGGAAGAAGTAAACGATGTTCGCAAGACAGCCGTCATCGACAGAGAACTGAGCAGACTGCAGATGGACATTGTCGCCCTTCAAGAAACCAGGCTCCCAGAAAAACAGGATCTGTGAGGGAGAGAGACTTCACCCTGTTCTGGCAGGGCAAACCATCAGACGAGGTCAGAGAACACGGCGTGGGATTCGCAGTTAGAAACAGATTATTGGAGTCTATAACCCCACCAGTAGAAGGAACAGAACGATCCTGTCTCTCCGACTCCAAACATCATCGGGACCAGTCAGTCTAATTAGTGCCTACGCACCAACTTTGGCATCCACAGCAGCAGAAGCAAAAGACAAGTTTTATGACGACCTCAGTGCTGCTATAAGGAGAATTCCCGACAGAGAATTACTGTTCATCGCAGGCGATTTCAACGCCAGAGTAGGTGTCGATCACAACTCCTGGCCCACCTGCTTGGGTCAGTTCGGCACTGGGAAAATGAACGAGAATGGCCAGCGCCTGCTAGAGCTTGCTGTCATCATGGGTTGTGCGTCAGTAACACCTTCTTCAACACGAAGCCTCAGCATCGAGTCTCCTGGAGACACCCTCGATCCAAACACTGGCATCAGCTCGATCTGATCCTCACCAGACGTGTCAACCTTTCCAGCATCAAGATCACTCGCAGCTACCAGAGCGCCGATTGTGACACTGACCACTCTTTGGTGTGCAGCAAAGTGAAGCTCCGCGCGAAGAGACTGCACAGTAGGAGAAAGAGGGCCGGCCTCGCATCGACACCAGCAAAAAACACGCGATCAAAGAAAAGTGGAGGAGTTCGCGCGCGTGTTGGAGGATTCTCTCCCTGGCCCACCCACTGCAAATGCCCAAGACCGATGGGACACTTCAGAGATGCTGTCTACAACGCCGCCATGTCCACCTTGGCAAAAAAAAAAGACCAGCAAGTCAGCTGATTGGTTCGAAGCCATTTAGAAGAAATGACACCAGTCATCGAGGCCAAGAGAAACGCCCTGACAGCATACAAAACCAATCCCAGTGAGCAGAACCTCCAGGTTCTCCGTGCTGCTCGCAGCAAAGTCCAGCAGTGTGCAGGCAATGCGCCAACGATTATTGGCTTCAGCTCTGCTCCCAGATCCAGATCGCAGCTGACACAGGCAACATTAAGGCGATGTATGACGGCATCAAGCAGGCACTGGGCCCAACACAGAAGAAAACTGCCCCTTTGAAATCAGCTACAGGGGAGGTGATTCAGGACAGAGAACAACAGATGGAGCGCTGGGTAGAACACTACACTGAGCTATATGCAAGGAAAAAATGTAGTCACAGAAGATGCCCTGAATGCCATAGAGTGCCTACCAGAACTGGAAGAGCTTGACAGAGAACCAACCATAGACGAACTCAACGAAGCCCTGGACTCTCTTGCCTCTGGCAAGGCACCAGGGAAAGACGGTATTCCCGCCGAAGTACTGAAGTGCTGCTGTAAAGAGACACTTATCACCGAGTTGCATGAAATCCTCTGCCTGCTGGAGTGAAGGCGAAGTACCACAAGACATGAGGGATGCTAACGTCGTCACACTGTACAAAAACAAAGGTGACAGAAGCGATTGCAATAATTATCGTGGCATATCCCTCCTTAGTATCGTTGGGAAAGTCTTTGCACGAGTAGTACTGAAGAGGCTCCAAGTACTTGCAGAGCAAGTTTATCCTGAATCGCAGTGCGGTTTCCGTGCCAACAGATCCACTATAGATATGATCTTCTCCCTTTTAAACAACTTCAGGAGAAATGTAGGGAGCAAGGCAGCCACTCTTCATTGCCTTCATAGATCTCACAAAGGCTTTCGATCTGGTCAGCAGGGATGGCCTCTTCAAGATCCTCCCCAAGATTGGATGTCCACCCAAACTTCTCAGCATCATCAGATCCTTCCACGAAGACATGAAAGGCACTGTCGTCTTTGACGGCTCAACATCAGCTGCCTTCAACATACGGAGCGGAGTGAAACAGGGTTGCGTCCTGGCTCCCACCCTGTTTGGAATCTTCTTTGCTGTGATGCTGCTGAAACACGCATTTGGTCCTGCAGCTGAAGGTATCTACCTCCGAACCAGGACAGACGGAAAAAGCTTCAACCTCTCCAGATTAAGAGCCAAGACTAAAGTCAAGCTGAGGTGCCTGCGTGACTTCCTCTTTGCAGACGACGCAGCAGTAAACCGCCCACTCAGCCGAGGACCTACAGCAGCTCATGACTTGCTTCAGCGATGCCTGCCAAGACTTCGGGCTTACCATAAGCTTGAAGAAAACACAGGTCATGGGGACAGGATGTTGACTCTCCCCAGTCATCAGCATCAATGACCATGAACTGGATGTCGTCCATGACTTTGTTTATCTGGGCTCAAATATCTCAGACACCCTCTCACTTGACGCAGAGCTCAACAGGCGCATCGGCAAGGCAGCTACCACCATGACCAGACTGAACAAAGAAAGCATGGAACAACAGCAAGCTGACCGAGCACACAAAGATCCAGATCTACAGAGCCTGCGTCGTGAGCACCCTCCTGTATGGCAGCGAGTCTTGGACTTTGCGCGTGCCCGACAAGAGCGAAAGCTCAATGCTTTCCATATGCGTAGCCTCCGACGCATTCTGAACATCACCTGGCAGGACAAGGTCCCAAACAACACTGTCCTGGAAAAGAGCGGATGCACCAGCATGTACACGCTGCTGAAACAGAGACGTATGCGCTGGCTCGGCCATGTCGTGCGCATGGATGACGGACGGATCCCTAAAGACCTCCTCTATGGAGAACTTGTGCAGGGAAAACGTCCCACAGGCAGACCACAGCTGCGATTCAAAGACGTGTGCAAGAGGGACCTAAAAGCCTTGAACATTGACCAGAACAACTGGGAAGCAACAGCCCTCGAACGGTCAGCCTGGAGACAGACTGTGCAGAAAGGTCTCCAAGTTCGAAGAGACACTCGCTACTGGCCACCCACACCCGTCGCTGTACCAGAATAGACACCTAGAGCGTAACTCCATAGTCTTCCGATACTGAAGGATGCCTATGCATTGTTAACTCACGCATATTCCAGCCCTAATTCATATAATCTCATTTTGACTTTTGTCACCCGCTTGACCGTTCATCTCATATCTACATCAAATGACATCTTATAAAGTTTTCTTACGTAATATTGCATCTTTCATTCCAAATGCATTTAATCAATAACGTACACATCTTATAACATGATTTAAATGAGTTGGATATGTTCTTGTTCTGCCATAAATCAGGTCATTCAGTGTTTGCGCAAACACGCCTAGACATTTCTTCAGGGCAAAGAAATGAAAATTTTCAGTGTGGTGCAGCATATTCTGCGCTCCATACTTCAGCACTATAGTGTACAGAAGGTTGGATTTGAGAATCAGTTTGATGAATACATGACAAGATTTATTTCCTAATCTTGATAATCCCTGCATAATGCACAACAAAGCCTGTTAGTTCTCTACTCTATCGCTGTGTGTGTGTGTGTGTGTGTGTGTGTGTGTGTGTGTGTGTGTGTGTGTGTGTGTGTGTGTGTGTGTGTGTGTGTGTGTGTGTGTGTCTGTCTGTCTGTCTGTCTGTCTGTCCGTCTGTCTTTCTGTGCGCGTGTGGGCCCGAAAAAAGAAAGAGAGAGAGAGAGAGAGAGAGTATGTGTGTGTGTGGGGTGGGTGGTGTGTGTGGGGGGGAGAGACAGAGAAGAGAGAGAGAGAGAGAGAGCGGCAGAGACAGAGATATAAACTCATACTAGCAGCTATGGCAGAAACAAGAGGAGAATCCGCCATGACAAATAACCGTTTGAAACCTGAGGATGCGAGAAGTCCCTGCTACAGTCCCCGGGATACTTCCTACGAACACGTGACACTGTGCACGGCTGACATAGTAAACTGCATGACGTCACAACAGAGACTGCTGTACGTTGCTGCACTTAGTGTCCATATTTCTTACTTCCACGAGAGGGACGAACATCGTTTAAACCGTTCGTCCTTTATGTGCGATCTTGTGATAGAAATCCTGCCTCCAAACATCACAATCAAAGGCAAGCAAAGGGCTGTGAACCTTCATATTGTGAACGTCAGCTTTGTACATCAGACATGCACGAGAAATAACTATGTCCTCCTATACTGGATACAAAAAGCAACAAATGCCGGTGGAAGAGCACAAAGAGTGTTTGGACCGGCTGCGAACCCGAATACGACCCTCCCTCTCTGCGTCCAGGTAGGCCTGCCCCTTTCGATTTTTTGACATCAGCCGGACGTGGTGGGTTTAGAATCAGTATAGTCATGAATGACGTCACAAAGGACCACAGAGTGGAGATGAAAATCACCAATGGGACGGATAGTCCCCACGACGGAAGCATTCAAGTCGTGCCTTTGTCCCAACACCTTGGTGAGTACGGGGCATCAGTAAGGATCTTAAGTGTGTGTGTGTGTGTGTGTGTGTGTGTGTGTGTGTGTGTGTGTGTGTGTGTGTGATAAACTTCTTTTTCCCCAATAAAACGAGATAAATGGTACTACAAATCGTGTTTAATGGCTTGGCATGCCAGCCACTATGTGATCTGTTTACTTTGATAAGCAAATGATGTTAACAAAGCAGGAACACACACGCCTTTTCAACACCTGCTACATCTGGACCATGTTCAGTGTCTGGTGATAACTGATTGAGAACAAAGGCTTTTCATCCAGCTCATTTTCCACCTTGTGCAATAGAGTGTCTGTTGCTGTCTGCTGTCAACGTCCCTCTCTTGGTCTGGGTATACATGCTTCTTTCACGTCATGACCTTTAAGGACACCTGCAGATAGATCTGAATCATCTACGATATCAGGGAAAAAAAACACTTCAGTACATACATTTTTAAATTGATTTATCTATTTCTTCTTCTTCTTCTTTTTCTTCTTCTTCTTCGTCATCATCGTCGTTGTCGTCGTCGTCGTTGTGTTCTTCTTCGTCTTTGTTTTCTTGTTCTTATTGAAAATTCACATTTACATGGCGCTTGCTCCTATGTGATCATTTAAAAAATGTGTTCTTGGGGGAAAATGCTTATTATTTTGGCAAAAACAGCAGACTAGCTTTTAGGGGAGAGAGAGAGAGAGAGAGAGAGAGAGAGAGAGAGAGAGAGAGAGAGAGAGAGAGAGATTACTCATGGACGAAGAACAATGAGAGAGGAGTTGAACTCTCAACTATTTGATAGGCTCGTATTTTATTGATCCTAGGGACAAGCACCCATTACGTTGGAACTATTACTTTGATGTAGCCCTTGCAGCCCTTGAGCTGTTTTGGAATCTCTGCTGTTGAGATTAATTGTTTTGGATATTGGATGCGATGATTGTCCTCACGGAAGGAATATGTTTGTTTTGGGTGACTGGAAAGAAAGAGGAGTTTTGTTTTCCCATTGGAAAACTTAAAGAGAATGGGGGGTCTCTGAACCCAGAACTGGTCGTCGTTTATTTAAGGCAAACTGGCCATCTTGGCGACCTGAACAAGAAGTTTGTGAAATGGGCGAATGAATTGAGGTCATTGTGACTTAGACTTTTTTTGCGAAAACAGAATTACCACTTTGTATGAAAGCGACGTCTTGTTGAATAATGTATTGGGAAAGGAAAAAACAGGAGAAAATGTTAAACCCCACCTCGCAAAAGGAAGTGAGGCGCACATAGAATCTGAAATTGTATTCTGGTTTGTTACATTGAAAGAGGGGGGTCAGATGTGTGTGTGTGTGTGTGTGTGTGTGTGGGGGGGGGGGGGGGGGGGGGCATGATTGTCTCTGTGTGCATAGGCACCGATGTGTGACAGTTTGTTATTCTTATTTTCTACGTTTCCATGTTTCCATTTGTTCGTCTTTCTCTTATTCCAATATAACCACCTTTGCAGAAAACCATGGTGTTCGTGTTATCTACAATTGCTTGTAGCAGTAATCTGCCAGCTTCTTTCTTCAGGTTGTTCAGCTGATTCTTCAAACTTTCAACAGTATCTGATAGCAAAATCACATCACCTGCAAAGAGCAAAAACAAAAAAACAAACAAAACAAACAAACAAGTATAACATGATTAAGCTAAGTACACGCCCTTCTTTTCCGCCTCTCGGACGATAAAAGATCAGAATATCAATGTTTTTTCTCTCAAACATGCAATGACTGAGTCGTAAACTCCTCGGAGTGTTTTATACCATGTTTCAATCAATCCCTCGTCTTCTTTACACTTGTCATAACATGCGTTTCATGTGGTACATGCGTAACATACGTTTCAGAAGAATCATGGTAGTACACACGTTTGGGTGAAAACAGAATCTTCAAAATAGTAGCGTAGGAGTGTATCCATCAAAAGAGCAACAACAAGCTTATAGCTGATCTAGCGCTCTAATATATACATTACAATGACACTTTACATGGCAACTGACAGACAAATACGAAATAGATTGCAAACACACACACACACACACACACACACACACACACACACACACACACACACACACACACACACACACAGAGAGAGAGAGAGAGAGAGAGAGAGAGAGAGAGAGAGAGAGAGAGCGACATATTTCATCAACTTATGTATCTAGTATCTGACACAATATTGTTGGGTGTCAGAAAAAATTATGGTACAAAGAGAGTTTATCATTATTGTTCATGGGAGTATACATGATCATTTTAAAAACAAATCATGCGTCTAGTGAAATTTCATCAGATTCACGCCTGACACACGCTAGGTCTTGTCACAGACAATGTGACTTTTACCTGTGCATTTCTGACACAGCTATGTACAAATATTTATCGAATTTGACATAAAAACAGTAAATTAGCGTTGATGTGATCATTCCCTCACTATTCATTTAAGTTGCTTTAATTTTTACAAGGAATGTCTACCACAATAGATCAAATCAACCTGGTAACTCTTCTTGAAGAGTCGTTTCCCCTTCAAATTGTAAAAAATATTATCAATAATTTACGCATGCCGGAAAACTCATTCTGACTGGCGGTCATGTACAGAACTCAAGTCATCTGTTAATAACATTTCCTTGCAAGAGGAAACTTCCAGCTTCATGTCGACAGAAGTTCATGGTCAAGCAGACATGTTATCAAAGACATCAATGAACCTCTCTCGGATATATGTTGTCTGTTGCAAAAACCGATGGTGACAGACACAATGAAGGCGCATGATGAAATTCTGTTGCCATACTCACCACAATGCAGCAGGGCGGGTAGTGTGCAAACATGCTAGCTGGTTGTCAGTTGAGACAGTTACCTGGAGCCATATTTGATACTGCACCACGTACATCATTGATCTTCATTAACCATCACAAGCACGCTCATGATTATAATCACATCATTCTGTGTTGAGCTAAAATCTGTTGCTTTTTATTCATTTCTTTAAATGGGGCGTTGCCATTAAGTCATCAAGAGACTACACAAATAGCTAGCATTCAAGGCCTCGAAGAGTCCTGTGATGGTTATTGTCATCACCTCATTGAGCTCCACATGGTTTGTTTTAATCAGGATACTTACATCAGACTATGGTCTTCCGTCCTGACATTAACAGGACATCTTTGTTGCCAGACAGAGTGTCTTTAAGAATTCCTGACAGTCACTCTGTTTTACTGAGCTTCCGTCACATGGACGTTGACCTTGATGAAAATGAGATGTATCTAGGCGTGGTCACAAGGGAGGAGACAAACATACGCGGATTTCCTTGTTCAACATTACCTCCCTTGCCAGAAGTATTCAGTGGTGTGCAGGAGGTGATTGTGGGGAAATAGTTTAACGGGAGGGACTACACACCATGCCTGTCCTTCCTTTGGCAAGGGATTTCGGATAATATACAGCTTGCTGAAGGTCAGACTCTCTCTCTCTCTCTCTCTCTCTCTCTCTCTCTCTCTCTCTCTGCGCGTGCATGCGTTTTCAGTTTCTGTTCTCTCTCTCTCTCTCTCTCTCTCTCTCTCTCTCTCTCTCTCTCTCTCTCTCTCTCTCTCTCTCTCTCTCTCTCTCTGCGCGTGCATGCGTTTTCAGTGTAGTTTTGGAAGGTTTTTTTTATATGAAGTAGTTGTCCAGTTTCCAAATTTGTCAAGTGATTGTGGGCCACGAAATGAGCAGTGCAAGAAAATATACCATTCACCTGTTTGAAGGTTAGATATGTTATTAAACTTTGAATGCTCTGGTATGAAATGTGTGTGTGTGTGTGTGTGTGTGTGTGTGTGTGTGTGTGTGTGTGTGTGTGTGTGTGTGTGTGTTTGTGTGCGTGCATGTGTGCGTGCATGCATGAGTATGAACGCGCTATGTCTGAGTGTGTGTGTGTGTGGGGGGGGGGGGGGGGGGGGGGGGGGGGGTGGTGGGGCATGGATACGTCCGCGCGCGCGCGCGCGCGCGTGTGTGTGTGTGTGTGTGTGTGTGTGTGTGTGTGTGTGTGTGTGCGTGCGCGCGTGCTTGAGTGTGTGTGAGTGTGTGTGTGTGTGTGTGTGTGTGTGTGTGTGTGTGTGTGTGTGTGTGTGTGTGTGTGTGCGTGAGTGCGTACGTGTTCAAAATTGTTAAATTTAGATATAGTAATCGCAGCTCCGGAATGACATCAGACGATAATATAGACAGATTTGAGTGGCGTGCAAAGACTGTAATGCAGACGTTTGGGGCAATTCATTATACAACGGAGTGCCTGAATATGTTATGCCACGAAAACACAAAAATACTCGCTTATTTTTGCAAAACAATGTCTTCGTATCATTTCTATAAAACTATGTCAAGAGGTAACTGTCACACACCGCGTTTGCATACAGGCCATTATGAACACAGCATATTCACTTCATTCGAGCGCATCTATTCCATCTATTCAAAGGAGAGATGGAGGAAACAAGATTTGTTGTTGTTGTTGTTGTATTCCCTTTACCAAACATAACCAACAATATCGCAATAACGTCTCGCACATAATCCGCATTTTTTGGGGGGGTCCAATTTTCATGTTCATTTATTATGTAAAAAAAAAATTCCAATCACTTTTCCATCTGCTACGTAAACATTCCAAACCCCTTTCTTCTGTTTTTTTTTTTTTTTTTTTGTACTGGATGTTAGTGGATATAGAAATTATTTCTTTGTTAAGATCGAGTGCTAGATTTAGTTTAATCCACTGGTTGGACGCTGAGGTTTTCTGGAAAGAAACCCGAGTTTCTAACGTTAGCTTTGGAATATGTAATGTGTATGTAGTTTACATCAACCATGATGATGAGGATTAGCTGACGTGTCATTGTGAATGTAGTTTACATCAGCCATGATGATGAGGATTAGCTGACATGTCATTGTGAATGTAGTTTTACATCAGCCATGATGATGAGGATTAGCTGACATGTCATTGTGAATGTAGTTTACATCAGCCATGATGATGAGGATTAGCTGACATGTCATTGTGAATGTAGTTTACATCAGCCATGATGATGAGGATTAGCTGACATGTCATTGTGAATGTAGTTTACATCAGCCATGATGATGAGGATTAGCTGACATGTCATTGTGTGTGTAGTTTACATCAGCCATGATGATGAGGATTAGCTGACATGTCATTGTGAATGTAGTTTACATCAGCCATGATGATGAGGATTAGCTGACATGTCATTGTGAATGGTTTACATCAGCCATGATGATGAGGATTAGCTGACATGTCATTGTGTATGTAGTTTACATCAGCCATGATGATGAGGATTAGCTGACATGTCATTGTGTATGTAGTTTACATCAGCCATGATGATGAGGATTAGCTGACATGTCATTGTGTATGTAGTTTACATCAGCCATGATGATGAGGATTAGCTGACATGTCATTGTGTATGTAGTTTACATCAGCCATGATGATGAGGATTAGCTGGCATGTCATTGTGTATGTAGTTTACATCAGCCATGATGATGAGGATCAGCTGACATGTCATTGTGAATGTAGTTTACATCATCAGCCATGATGATGAGGATCAGCTGACGTGTCATTGTGTATGTAGTTTACATCAGCCATGATGATGAGGATCAGCTGACGTGTCATTGTGTATGTAGTTTACATCAGCCATGATGATGAGGATCAGCTGACGTGTCATTGTGTATGTAGTTTACATCAGCCATGATGATGAGGATGTAGCTGACGTGTCATTGTGTATGTAGTTTACATCAGCCATGATGATGAGGATGTAGCTGACGTGTCATTGTGTGTATGTAGTTTACATCAGCCATGATGATGAGGATGTAGCTGACGTGTCATTGTGTATGTAGTTTACATCAGCCATGATGATGAGGATTAGCTGACGTGTCATTGTGTATGTAGTTTACATCAGCCATGATGATGAGGATTAACTGACGTTTCAACAAAATGCAGCGCCCAAAACGCAGGGAGGGGGGGGGGGGGGGGGTAACATGTAAAATAAAAGAGTAGTTTGAATGGTAAGATATGATAAACGACAAATTCCAGCATGAGCACGAACTCCGTATCACATTAAGTTATGCAGCAGAGGTTGGCGTGACAATGAAAGGGAGAGAAGAAGAAACACCAATGGCGGAACAGAGAAGAAGTGTAGTGTTAATACGGCTGATTGGCTGGTGTCGTGGTGGGACAGAGAAGAAGTGTAGTTAATACGGCTGATTGGCTGGTGTCGCTGCCCGCCCGGATGAACATGATTTCATTCCATAATGCCAGGTCCGAAAATTTAAAAAAAAAAAATTTTGAAATGTCTCTGAAATAATATAAAAAGAAGTGAGAATTCCGACAGGTAGTTCAGAAAACACTGATAACATTTGGAAAACCGTGAAAATAGAGCGCCGTTTTTGAAAATGATGCCAAAAGTGTGTCCTCTTAAAAATCACACAAATAGCAATGTATGCAAACATTCAAAATAAACGCTACAACATTTAAAAGAAAGGGAGCATCAATACACACTAATCAAAAAACTCTATGTGAAATAGCGATTACGCCAAAAGTAAACCAACTAGGAGCTTATTGTTGAATAAGGATGTGGTTATTTTAGTGCGGAAAAAGTGTACGAAGAGGAATTTCAAAATAGTATTCAGTTTTTCTTTTCCAAATACTTCAGTCAGGGCTACAAATAACTCTGAAGGTCCTTAAAAAAAAAAAAAAAAAAAAAAACGGAGTCACCACAATCACACACCGCACTTGGACACAGTCACTCAAAGACAGTATGTTCGCCCCTTTCTCACGCATCTACTTCATTTATTCACAGGAGAGACTGAAGAAGCAAGAGTTCATTTTTGGTGCTCGCTTTATGAAACGCAACACAAAAGTCCACAATGACATTATCATCACATATAATACGCATTTTTTGCCTACTTTTCATGTCCATATATCATGTAAACATTTCCAATCGCTCTTCCATTATGAAAACATTTCCAATCCCTTCTCCATCATGTAAACATTTCCAATCCCTTCTCCATCATGTAAACATTTCCAATCCCTTCTCCATCATGTAAACATTTCCAATCCCTTTTCCGTCTACTATGTAAACATTCCAAACTCCTTTCTTCTGTTGTTCTATATATAATAGATGATATTGGACACACAAATTATTTTTCTTTGTTAAGTTCCAGTTGCTGGAGGCAGGTTGATTCCACTGGTTGGACGATGATATTTTCTGGGAAGAAACCCCAAGTCCTAACGTTAGGTTTGGAACATGTTATTTTGACTTTTTAAAAAAGACAATATACAACAAACCATGGTAACACATCATGCTCACACAGATTCGTAGCATTTCTGTTTTCAGCACATTTCTGCATAGAGTTGGGGATGCAAACTGAAATCTTTACAAAAATAGTTATCTGAAAAAAAAAAAAAAAAAGGTTTGCTTTATCTTTTCAAACTATTGATGCTGTTTCACAAAATGCTTCTGGCTAGACAGTCTCATTCGTTTACTTATTTTTTTCAATCACATCAAACTTTTACATTCAACTTATGAATAATTTCGCTTTTCTATATATGTATGTGTTATTCCTCATCTGGCAACGTACCCATACGGAATCAACATCACAACAAACAGAATCCCTTGCAGACAGACTTCTGTCTGTGCTACATCGCCGACCATTCTCTGGTCACTGGGAAAATAGCGTTTATAGTTTTAATCCCAAAGGTTGAACAATATCTGTCTAACCTGACCAAGTCAAGCGACCTATCCTTTTGTCTGACGGCTCCTGGTCTACTATACAGATCAGGAACACACCCGTCCTACAAACATTGAGCTTCTCTCGCTCATCACGTGCCTCAGCGTCTAATCACACAGCAAGAAAAGGTTAGGGATTCAAACACTGTTCATATATGGTCTTATATGTCAAAATCAAGCATTTTCGCTTTTCAAAATCGCAAATTTTGTTTTCATGAATTCCATAACATTTGGGCTGTTTACGTATTTGACATGCACACAGACATGTATGTTTCTTCACAAAGACCTGCTTATTTTGAATGACACACCCAACAAAAAGGTTTTCCCTGTTTATTGATTTACCCACCCCCACCCCTCCTCCTGAAAGGATGAAGGGGTTAAAATCAAATTGAAGGTCAAAGCTGCGTGTGTTTTTGTTCCACACAGCGGTATTCCATTCCCCAGAAGCTCTCTGACAACCAGTGGAACTGTTCCACACCAACCTGGACTGACCTTGAACCCCATGTCTCCTGCAACTTGATTGTGGAATGTGATTCAGCCCAGGATGAGGCCCGCTGCCATCATGAGCCGTGTGCACGTGGCGGATTTTATGTGGAGGGTCGCTGTTATCTGCTGGGTCAGCCATCAGAGGCACTGACCTACCATCAGGCCAGGAGCGAGTGTGCAAGTCATGGGGGATACCTGGCCAGTTTCAACACCAAATCAGAGATGGAGGCCGTGATGGAGCTGGTGTGGTGGAACCGTGGAAGTCGTGACGTCATTGTTGGGCTGGCTTCCATCTCCCACAGTTCTCAACTTATGTAAGATGTTCTGCATGTCTTCATGCCATGCTTCCTCTGTTTGTTATATCCGGATAGCACTCAGCTCCTCCCCATCTCCATCTCCAGGTCACCCCCATCTTCCGTCTTTGCCCACCCTTCGAATTCTGCTGGTCAGTCAGTCATGTCTGTCCGCTTGTCTGTCTGTCTGTCTGTCTGTCTGCCTTCCTGTCTGCCTGTCTGTCTGTCTCTT
>JADBJO010003527.1:90000-107500 GCA_016801955.1 Conus betulinus
AGAGGAAAGCACATTTTGGAGGGTGTGTTATGTCTTATTACAGGAAAGCACTTTGCTCTTTTATAAAAAGAAATTTTCAGTTGTGAGAATGTGGCCGTTGCCTGGTTAGATAAATGTATGTTTAATGTTATAAAGATGCTATTCTTATTGCGTGTTGCATAGTCCTAGAAGGAGGGTCAGTTTATTAAAAAGGGATCTGAAAGACGGAACTCTGATTCCTGAAGAAAACGTACTGCAACATGTTCATTATAAACATGTTTACTTTACTGTGTGTGGATACTTCAATGCCAGGACAAGTAATTAACAATATCAAGAGGAGTCAATGTTCAACTGTTTACAGTGTACAGATGATGATGACGAAGATTATTACATGAAAACGCTGTTCCGAAGATGTAATTGTGAGCAATTTCGGACGACCGTAGTTGGATTTTTATTTTCTGTTCAACCTTTTGATTGTCGGTGGCTTAATGTAGCACTAATGCAGGAGAATTCACTTGCCCTAATGAATAGAGCGTTATTGATTACTTCTTGGTGTCAAATGAATATAATAAACTTACACAACAAGATTGGAAATGAAATGAGGCAGGGAACAGCAAACAGCAAATAAGTGGGGTAGTTTTTGCTCCCATAAGGAAACCTAACACAGAGTAACTTTTATTCAAGACTGGCACAGCCTTTTAAACTTGAATAAAGTCAGACAAATACAAAGACGAACAATCTAATAGTGGGGGAAAAACAAGCGCAGGCCAACAACTAAATTGTCTTCATAGTAATGACTTGGCAGAACTTACAGAGGGCGGAGGGGGGGGGGGGGGGGGGGGCAGCAGGAGGTTGAAGATGTAAAAACTGGGAACATGAAATTAAGAAAATATGAAAACTCTTCACTGGCTGCATAAGGGAACCACCGCAATCCCTTTTAAAGGCAGATATATTTGTATTGCATAATACCGTGGTGTTCTCACCACCAAGGGTGCAAAAAAAGAATCCAATAGCACCCCCGAAGCAGCCAGCGAAGAGTAGTAAAGGAAACCAAACGAAAGTGTGGGAGGAAAAAAGTTGCTGAAAAACTACAGATATTATGCAAATAGTATAAAATGTAGGGGGCAATCTTTGAGCCTACGCCTGAGGATCCACCCCAAGGATGCAAGGGAGATCAAAAGACAAACACAGAGACAGACAGAAACAAATACAAATAACCTCGATTTAATCAAAACGAAATTGGAAAATGAAATGAGGCAGGGAACAGCAAACAATAAACAGTAAAATAAGTGGGGTAGTTTTTGCTCCCATAAGGAAACCTAACACAGAGTAACTTTTATTCAAGACTGGCACAGCCTTTTAAACTTGAATAAAGTCAGACAAATACAAAGACGAACAATCTAATAGTGGGGGAAAAACAAGCGCAGGCCAACAACTAAATTGTCTTCATAGTAATGACTTGGCAAAACTTGAAACTTAAGGGGGGGGGGGGGGGGGGGGGGGGGGAGGGGGCAGAGGAGGTTGAAGATGTAAAAAACTGGGAACATGAAATTAAGAAAATATGAAAACTCTTCACTGGCTGCATAAGGGAACCATCGCAATCCCTTTTAAAGGCAGATATATTTGTATTGCCTGCTCCGAGGCCTTTCGTCCGCTGGGTCGGAACTCATCAGGGAGACACGGCTGGCTGTATCTGCGCTCCCGGCGTCAAAATAGAGACACACCACAGTCCATAATACCGTGGTGTTCTCACCACCAAGGGTGCAAAAAAGAATCCAATAGCACCCCGAAGCAGCCAGCGAAGAGTAGTAAAGGAAACCAAACGAAAGTGTGGGGAGGAAAAAACTCATTTCATTTCCAATTTCGTTTTGATTAAATCGAGGTTATTTGTATTTGTTTCTGTCTGTCTTTGTGTTTGTCTTTTGATCTCCCTTGCATCCTTGGGTGGATCCTCAGGCGTAGGCTCAAAGATTGCCCCCTACATTTTATACTATTTGCATAATATCTGTAGTTTTTCAGCAACTTTTTTTCCCCCACACTTTCGTTTGGTTTCCTTTACTACTCTTCGCTGGCTGCTTCGGGGGTGCTATTGGATTCTTTTTTGCACCCTTGGTGGTGAGAACACCACGGTATTATGGACTGTGTGTGTGTCTCTATTTGACGCCGCCAGGAGCGCAGATACAGCCAGCCGTGTCTCCCTGATGAGTTTCCGACCCAGCGGACGAAAGGCCTCGGAGCAGGCAATACAAATATATCTGCCTTTAAAAGGGATTGATTGCGATGGTTTCCCTTATGCAGCCAGTGAAGAGTTTTCATTTTTCATATTTTCTTAATTTCATGTTCCCAGTTTTTCTGCCAAGTCATTACTATGAAGACAATTTAGTTGTTGGCCTGTGTGCTTGTTTTTCCCCCACTATTAGATTGTTCGTCTTTGTATTTGTCTGACTTTATTCAAGTTTAAAAGGCTGTTCCAGTCTTGAATAAAAGTTACTCTGTGTTAGGTTTCCTTATGGGAGCAAAAACTACCCCACTTATTTGCTGTTTACACAACAAGAGAAAACAGCTGTATACATGTTTGCTTTTCATTCAGCCTTTACATATTGTTTTCTTTTTTTTCTGATGATAACACGATGGTAGTTACAATATAATATTATTTTTTCCTGTGTCAGGAAATAAAAAAAGGTTTTCTAAGAGAGAGAGAGAGGGGGGGGAGGGAGGGGGGAGGGGAGGAGAGAGAGAGAGAGAGAGAGAGAGAGAGAGAGAGAGAGAGAGAGAGAGAGAGATGTACACAGCCTACTTTGCATTACAGCTACCGACGGATGTTCCAGTGGGATGATCAGACGATCGCAATGACAATGACAAATGTTTTAATTGAACTAGGCCACATGCCCGTGTCAATGGGAACAGAGGGAGGGGGTAAACACAAAATGAAATTGATCGCAACTGAAACAAGAAGGGAAAGAAATCAATACATCGTCAAATACAGTATATACATAAGCACATAAAGCTAAAAAAGAAAATCTCGCAAGCATAATCAACATTCGTGTTCGCTTACTTCTCTCTCTCTCTCTCTCTCTCTCTCTCTCTCTCTCTCTCTCTCTCTCTCTCTCTCTCTCTCTCTCTCTCTCTCTCTTTCGCACTCTCACTCTCACTTTATCCATACACACACACACACACACACAAGCGCGCGCGCGCGCGCACACACACACACACACACACACACACACACACACACACACACACACACACACACACACACACACACACCGCGATCATATGCAATCGGTATGATATTGTTAAGGCAACTTTGACGGTACAATGCAGGAACAATGGTTCTAAATCATATTAGTCTTACCACATCTGATGTCAAAAGCTTTCGTTATGAATGTAGCCACAGCATTACAGAGTTTTCCATTGGCGAGCAGTAAAGACATCTTAAAAGCTGATGGTCGTCTATAAAACTTGAAAGGTATGTAACGGTCGCGAATAACTTTGTATTTAGGACATACTATCAAAAAATGATATTCAGATTCCAACTCACACGGGCAGAACGGACAGCACAGTGCTTCACGGGGGACACTCGAATACCGCAGTTTGTGTGTGTTCAAACAGGATACACCAAGTCTGAACCGTATCAAGTTTTTACGACTGCTCATGTTGTTTACAGTGAATAGGTAATTTGGAATTTCCCAAAACTGCTTAAAAGAAAAGTAAAAGAGAAATCGGTCCTTAGATTCTATGTGGCTATACCATTCTTGTAAATGACTCTCAATTAGCCGACTTTTGAATTTTGAAAGGAAAACTTTAGCATTGGGAACTCCTTGATTTTCCCATACATATCCAAAACCGTAACGATTTAACACGAGGCAGACTGATGTAACCCAGTTGTTTTTTTACCCCGGCAATGTAAATCATATAACATCTTATATGCTTTTTTTTGGAAGACGATTGTCAGGCGTATATTATGATATGCATCCAATACTTTACGCATTCAGTATAAATGTTTATATAAAGTGGAAACCTGCCAGTTTCTCCATAAACCAAGGCATTAGGCGTTTTTATAGAAACATTCAAGAATCGCTTGAGTGCAAACAAATGTATTTTTTCTATAGCCGAGAGGTTTGCAGTTAAGCCCCATACTTCTGCGCCATAAGTAAGGGTTGGCTGGATCTGACAATCAAAAAGTTTGAAGAATAATTTTGGGGACACACTCTGAGATTTCCACAGAAGTTTTATAATAATAATATTCTGATGTTTTGCCCTAGATGCTAAACCTCGAGGCAGTGAGAAAAAGTAAGGCCAGTAGAGAATATAACACCTAAATATTTATATTGATTAACAATCTCTAGTTGCATATTGTCGTAAGTCCATTTTTCTTTTGAAGCAATATAACCGCCATTTCTAAACACAATAACTTTTGATTTTTCCAGATTCACTATTAAATCAAGTTTCTTTGCTGCTTTACTCAAAACGTTCAGCTGTGTCTGAAGATCTATGACAGTGGACGCAACAAGCGCCACATCGTCAGCGAACAGCAGAATGAATAGCTCTATGAAGTCAGGAGATAAAGGAATACCATGCTTACCATACTCTGTAATTTCTTCAGCAAGTTCATTAATAAATAAAGAAAATAAAACCGGGCTACATATTTCTCCTTGCTTGAGGCCTCTGGGACATATAAAAGTATCAGTTAAGTCTCCCCGTACTTTAACCCTAGTCGTAACAACGGTATACATACTTTTAATTGCATTGTACATCTTTCCTTTTATCCCCTTTTTCTTTAAGACTGACCAAAGTCGATTTCTATCAATCTGGTCGAAAGCCTTTTTAAAATCAATAAACGCCACGTATAGTTTTTGATGGTTAGAAAGTTGCTTTTGCACTAGAGTTAGGAGTGTAAATATATGGTCAGTTGTACTATAGCTCTTTCTAAAACCAGCCTGTGCATCGTTTTTGACACTATTATCCTCGATCCATTATCAAGCGTTTATTCAGAATGTAGCTGCATAATTTAGAACTGATATTTAACAGGGAAATACCTCTATAATTATCAGGGGAGTTAATATCACCTTTCTTGTGCAGCGGTTGAATAAGAGCTTCACACCATGCAGAGGGAAAGATTCCAGAATCAAAGAGTTTGTTGAAATATTTCTTAAGAAAAAGGAGAACGGTAGGCATAGCATACTTATAAAAACTCTCCGATAAGGCCGTCTGGACCAGGAGCTTTGTTTCTTTTTAAAGCCTTTATCGAGTCTAAAATTTCTCCCTCTGTTATATCTTGATCAAGAAAACTGGCATCACAGTCAATTTCAAGCAAACAATCATCTTCTGCATGAAAGCCTGGAGAAATGGGGTCAGGTAGGGTTAACTCTTCATTAATAATCGTTCAAAATGCCGAAACCAGTCTGTGTTGGATATTGAGTTTGACACAGCAGAACTACTTTTTATTGACTTCAGAGTCCTCCAGAACAGAGAGAGAGAGAGAGAGAGAGAGAGAGAGAGAGAGAGAGAGAGAGAGAGAGAGAGAGAGGGAGAGAGAGAGAGAGAGAGAGAGAGAGATGTTCATAGCCCTGACTGGAAAAAAGTCATATCAGGGCTATCGCCGTATTGAAGTCAACTCAAAAATCATTAAACAAAATTCATCAGCACACACCCCTGAAACACATGTTCCAAGGACACACTAAAAACACTTCGTCAAAAACTCTTTTTTTCCATAAAATCCCGGATCTGATGAAAAATGTTGATCTTCAAAAACCCAAACATGACATCAGACAGGACATCCCCGATTAAGGCCTTCATGGAGTCCGCTGTGAAGTGCCTGTGTCCCACATCACGCAAGTCCCAGCGCTCCAACAGAGCACGCTTCACTGTGAGTGGCACACGACATGAAAGGCACCACGGAGCCCCCTCACCCCACTCAAGACAACAACGGGTGCAAAAGGAGCGGCCAGTGCGCTACTGGCACAAACAGCGTACCCCCCACCCCCTCACCCCCCGTGGCTGCTCCTGGATCATGACAAACACTCTTTCAGGTTTGGACGGACTTGGAATAGTCCATTAAAAGTCCACAAGTTTCACTCTTCCTGCCAGAGGTCCCTGGTACAAGCCAGAGATGTGGGCCCCAGTCTGTATGGGGGACAGACAATCTGCCCAACTCCCTCTTTGTGGAACCCAAGCAAAAACCATGTTGCATCTATCTGATTTCAGAGGGGTGTACAGTTCCAACAATTTCAGCAGTGGAGGATGCTTGTATTATAGCTGGCAATGGCCTCCAAAGCAGAAGGGGAGTCCAACAAAGTAAGGAAATCTGTGTTTTTGATTTAGAGACCATTTCAAAAGCCAGGACCAAGACTGTCAACTCGGCACTGTAAATAGAGCTGTCAGTGGGAACGTGTTTAGAGCATCTCTGAGAAGGACCTGCTTCACAAAAAAACTGCAGAGGCAACCCTTCCGTGGTGGGTCACCAGGAAACCTGCACAAATCACACACACCACTCCAAGGGCCACATGTGCATTGTTTAAATGGGGGAGAATACGAATCCCAAGAAGGAAAGGAACTGGGCAAGTCATCGAATTTCTTCTAAAACTCGGGGTCAAAAACACAGTCACTTGCAGGGTTCTTGGGGTTCAAAAGAGAAATCCAAACATTAGCCCAAGATAAGCTCCAGCCCGCGGCTCGAAAGCAATGGCTCTCCTGCCCCAGCACACAGGCCACAAACAGGGGTGGTGCGGAATGCACCCTGACAGAGTGGAGGTCTCTGTTGGTGGAGGGGATCCAGAGCCTTCAGGTAGGAAGGCCTGGCGGAGCCACCGACCACACACCCACAGTCCAGCCCGAAGCGGATCAGAACCCTGTAAAGATGGAGAAGATCCACCCCCCCCCCCCACCCCCATCATCACCCCAGTCATGTGCGTCTCAACTGTCTAATTGCTCAGTACCACTGGTACGCAGTCTCCAGGCATTGAATGTGACTTTTAAAGGTCAGGTTTTGATTTCTAAAAAAAAAAAAGTGTTGAAAAATACACCCAGAAATGTGACATTTTTCACAGCTAAAGTGGTATTGTGGATCCATTTAGAAGACACCCAGGATCGGCAAAGAACAGACGAAAGCTGTGGAAAATATATAGATGTACTGCATTTGGGGCCCTCGAAAATCCAAATCCGGCCTTCTCGGCACACTATCTGGTCCCGTCCTTAAAAAGTTTGAGTCGACGCGGCACAAAGAGGTCGCAACTGCGCACAGCACAAAATCATCAGCATCGGTCTACAGAACCGACAAGTTTGCCAGTTTTGACACTGAACAGAACAGGAAAAAGAATGCTCCCCTGGGGCACACCTAACTCCCACCCATAGATGTCAGACAGCGTGGTGCCAACACGGACCCGAAACCACCGATCAGCCAGAAAGTGTTCAACAAAAATAGGCAGATGACCACGAAAACCAGATTTACAAAGGCGCACAAGATTCCATTTTTTCCAAGTGGCATCATGGATCCCTCAAGATCGAAAAAAGATTTGTAACCACATGTTGTTTATTAATGAAGTCGCTGCGGATGGCGGCTTCAAGACTGACCAAATGGTCAATGATAGGGTGGCACCTCCAGAACCCGCGCCGTCCATTGGCCAAAAGGCCATCTGTTTCCAGCCTCCACACCAGCTGGGTGCCGGCCATCCCCTCCACCAGCTTGCAGACACAGTTGGTCTGAGCCACTGGACGACAGTTTGAGGGGTTGGCAAGATCCCTTCCAGGCCTAGGAATAGGAATAGGAATAATCAGGGCTCCCTGCCAGGAGGGCGGAGAGCATCCTGCGGTGGAGATATGGGTGCAGACCTCCAGAAGGGTCTGGACACAGTTCTATAAGAGATGTTTCAAAGGCTGATAATGAATGTCACCCAGGACAGGAGCAGAAGCACCGCAAGCCCACAGAGCCGATCACAGCTCATCAATTGAAAGTGTCAATTTGCACACCTCAGAGCTGCCTGAAGGAAGACACACGAAGAACCCTCTCTCGATTGTTTTTTTTTCAAGAAAACAGTGGCTCTATTTGAGAAGGATCAAGTTCAGTGGAATGGTGGAGGCCAACAGATTGGCAACATCTTGTTTGTCAGTTGGCAACAGCTTGTTTGTCAGTTATCGGAGCATCAGCGAAGTTTCAGGTGACGAATTAATAGATCGGTGCTCCTCCCTTTGCTTTTCTTGATGATGCTCCAGACTCCCCGCTTAGACGGTTTGGATGTCAGCCCAGAGCAGATGTCTCTCGAAGACTGATGTTGACTTGATTCAAAGGTATGTCTCCTTTTGGCACGCAGTCCCTGGTGAGTTCACGTGTTGGGAGCTGAAGGTCTTTGGAACATCTGACGCTGAGCCCGTTTGCTTTGTCATGTGAAACGTCAGCAGTCAGAATCAAACCAATGTGTGTTTTGGCAGTTGGGGCTTGTTGGAAGACATCAGTATTCACGATTTTTTGTAGGCTCAATCAAAGGGTTAGTTAGAGATGATCAATGAGAGGGGGTGGGGGTGCGCAGATGGAATTATGCAGGCGCAGATGGAATTATGCAGGTAAATATGAAAACGTGTGAACGAAAAGACGGATGGGAGGGGTCAAAGGGAATCGTTTACATAAACACAATAATGATGCGAAGAAAGAAGAGGGGGTGCAGGGCAGGATTCCTACACCATTAACATGCAAGCATGTTCAAAAAGGGAAGAAAATAATATGAATTTATTTGTCAGAAAGATTTACAGCCAAAAGGAAGGGGACAGTTTGGACATCCTCAGCCACATTCAACTATATCATTTTGAACAAGTATTTCTAGTACATAGTAGAAAATCTTAGTAAACACAGCTTGAAAATCAAGACAAAATTTTGAAAAGCGGTAGAATTCAAGAAACCACAGAGGAGCACATTCAAAAGTAGGAACTCAACACAAAAAACTAACCAGATCCCCTACGTAAAATGTATTAAAATGTACACAATAGATAGCCGACTATTGTATATAGAGGAGGAAGTGCTGAAAAGAAGGAAGGGAATGTGAACTAAACCGGAAGAGCCACAACTGACAAGAAAAAAAGAATGGAAGCAATAAGAAATCATCGGGCAGGATCCTAATTATATCTACCTCTGATAGACTGGAGACCAGGATGAACAAAACAACGACAAACAGGACAACTTCCATACACAATCGTTCAGTACAATACAGTAGAAACAAAATGACACAAAGAGACCATAGGCTGTCAACAAAAGAACAAAGCAGTACTACAAGAGTGGGAGGGGAAGGAAACAAATCTTCCTTTGTTTTTCTTCACAGGGGACAAACATTAATACAAGTCGATGATGATCGTAACATTGTCTGTCGGAGCCAACATGCAACTGCGGTCACCACACTGTCAGACACTCCCCTATAGCGTCGACACGAAAAAACCACTCGGACACAAAAATGAGAGTCCCCACCCCACCCGCCTTTGATTAGCAATACACTTTTTTATAGTATTTACATTTTTTCAGCTTTGCTTTTGCAAAAACTACATGAACATATTTAAAATAAACACATTAGCAGGTCTTATCAGACTCAGAAAGTACCTTTAACATTTTGAATTCAGCATTTGATTATTGGATGTTCACAAAGTCCTGTGATCCTCAAAGACATATAGCAGTTTTGTTTTCCAGCTTCAGCCACAGGCAGCGTCATGGGTTCCAGTCTTGACTGCCTTTTGCAACTTATAACAAATACAAACTACAGTCTTGACTGCCTTTTGCAACTTATAACAAATACAAACTACAGTCTTGACTGCCTTTTGCAACTTATAACAAATACAAACTACTGTCTTGACTGCCTTTTGCAACTTATAACAAATGCAAACTACTGTCTTGACTGCCTTTTGCAACTTATAACAAATGCAAACTACTGTCTTGACTGCCTTTTGCAACTTATAACAAATGCAAACTACTGTCTTGACTGCCTTTTGCAACTTATAACAAATGCAAACTACAGTCTTGACTGCCTTTTGCAACTTATAACAAACACACACTACAGTCTTGACTGCCTTTTGCAACTTATAACAAATGCAAACTACTGTCTTGACTGCCTTTTGCAACTTATAACAAATGCAAACTACTGTACTGTCTTGACTGCCTTTTGCAACTTATAACAAACACACACTACAGTCTTGACTGCCTTTTGCAACTTATAACAAATGCAAACTACTGTCTTGACTGCCTTTTGCAACTTATAACAAATGCAAACTACTGTCTTGACTGCCTTTTGCAACTTATAACAAATGCAAACTACTGTCTTGACTGCCTTTTGCAACTTATAACAAATACAAACTACAGTCTTGACTGCCTTTTGCAACTTATAACACAAATACAAACTACCCAGTCTTGACTGCCTTTTGCAACTTATGACAAATACAAACTACAGTCTTGACTGCCTTTTGCAACTTATTATAACAATACAAACTACAGTCTTAACTGCCTTTTGCAACTTATAACAATACAAACTACAGTCTTAACTGCCTTTTGCAACTTATAACAAAATAAACTACTACAGTCTTGACTGCCTTTTGCAACTTATAACAAATGCAAACTACTGTCTTGACTGCCTTTTGCAACTTATAACAAATGCAAACTACTGTCTTGACTGCCTTTTGCAACTTATAACAAATACAAACTACTGTCTTGACTGCCTTTTGCAACTTATAACAAATGCAAACTACTGTCTTGACTGCCTTTTGCAACTTATAACAAATACAAACTACAGTCTTGACTGCCTTTTGCAACTTATAACAAATACAAACTACAGTCTTAACTGCCTTTTGCAACTTGTGACAAATACAAACTACAGTCTTGACTGCCTTTTGCAACTTATAACAATACAAACTACTACAGTCTTAACTGCCTTTTGCAACTTATAACAATACAAACTACAGTCTTGACTGCCTTTTGTAACTTATAACAAATACAAACTACGCCGCCTGTGCCCTTCTCGATAAAAAGTAGATTACTTGCCCATACTCCATCTGGGAGGAAAATTCCCGAAAAGGAAATATAAAACAAATTGATCATTTCAAATAATATCATTCTGTATCTAAATCATATTAAACCCTCATTTCGTGAAAAAAAAAATTCTTTACTTTATATCTCACATAAAGTTTAACAAGCCTAACACATGCCATTCGTGGTCGTAATTTACATTCACGCAAGTCTCCCCCCCCCCCCCTCCCCCTCCCCGTGCCAAAACAAAGAATCTAAACTACGAGGCATGTACCCTCGGCAAGACCTTACTGTCTGTACTGTGAACACGATCAGTTCTCTTCCAATTCAACTGACCATCTACAGGGGATAACCAATAACGCTGTGCTCTCGGTGCATACAGTGCATGTACGCTGCACGGTTTCCATGATGATCAGGTCAGCCCAAGCATAAGACTTTCGAATCCTTCCCTTTGTGATAGCTTGCGCAAGCGATCCATGTTTTCTGTGGACGTCCTCTCATAACAAAGAAACTGACATAACCCCCCTGGAACTCGAGCAGGGTTACTGACAACGTGTCATGAACAAAGACCATTTGAAACCACTGTTACCAGTAAGAATTGTACAGGAAAGCAGCCATGTTCAACCTTTACTTGACTAGATAAACAACATTGTTAAATGGCATCCTGAAGTAGAAGAAATACTACCTCTATAACACTGCTAAGAGAAATAGACAAATTACAATTACAGAAGGGCTGGGTAATAGACAAATTACAAATCACAGAAGGGCTGGGTAACAGTAACACTTGGAGAAAACAAAACAAACAAACTTGGCAACAGTATTACGCTGATAGAGTTAAGACCAAATGAATCGACGCTACTAGCCCATCTATCGGATCTGTTTGGAAGGTTACATTCTCATGTTTTATTGGAAGCTGAAGAACGATGTAGACTGTGACTGAACAGGCATGGAAATGTCAGTCCTGGCTCCTAGAAAACAGACTCCACTGATGCCAATTCATCACCTTAACACCATCCACTCCTGCAGTTCATCAAAACACAAACTCCAGTCTGTGAGTCGCTAAGGGCATAGGTCAGGAAACGTGCTACGTACGTCCAGCCAGCAATCAGCAGAAGACGTACCGCTGCCAGGGACCAGCAGAGCCATCACAACACATGACACACTCCTGTGAAGACAGCCATCAGTGTCAGTGCTCCTCTTCTAGGTGGACCAAGGAAAGGCCTCACAAACAAGGATATCCAATAAACAAGCAACTATTACAGGGATATACAAACAAAACGTACACACACACACACACACACACACACACACACACACACACACACACACACACACGCACACATGCAGACGCGCGCGCACACACACACACACACACACACACACGCACGCACGCACGCACGCACGCACGCACGCACGCACGCACGCACGCACGCACACACACACACACACACACACACACACACACACACACACTGATGAATGCACACTCATATCTTTATCCAAGATAATACACTTGCATTGCTTCATTGGTACACATTCACCCGTGCACGTTGTTTTTTTTTTTTAATCTTTCCTTTCTAGTAAAACGAGGGGACCCTGAAATATTTAAAGTCTGTTTCAGTTTCTGTTTCATCAAGGAGGCGTCACTGCGTGCGGACTAGTCCATATACGCTACACCACATTCACTAAGTTTTGAGACCACACTACGCATGATTTGAAGCTGAAGGATAAATGAATTAACAACAAAGATGAGACAATTGAAGAAGAAGGTCTGTTAACGACCAATCTGTCGCCCCTGCGCAATTTGTCGCCTGGCCCGATTGTTGCATATTTTGATGGGATAGACCTTGTAGGGGAAGACATCATGATTGAAGAGGGAATATTTGAGCGGATAGAAAAACACAGTGTCACAGCGAACTAGTTTTGAAGTTGGAGTGTTTCTACTCCTGTGGCGGGGTAATAAAAAATCGCGGCTCCTGTAACTCCAGGGTATTGGGGCCAGTTGTCTTCTAATTTGGTGTGAGGGTTTATTGTACCAATTCCTTTGTGATAGTCACTTCTGGCAGCACCTCTCGCACATGTTCTCTTAGTCTAGAAAAAAAAAACAGTAAAAAAAAAAAACAAACTCTGAGTCTGTATTCACATCGAGATAGCATTGAAATTGGCACCTTCCAAAGATTCTGTTAATTTCTATTGGCCCCACGCTATCTGATGTGAATAGAGGCACACGTCAATAACAAAAATGACGTGACAATACGTGGAAACATGAAAAGAAAAAAAAAAAAGACAACCGTTCAAGAAGAGTACCAATGGAACATTGAACAAGTCCTGAAACAATGTCACACATTAATTAAAAGGGGTTTTCGTTAAACCTCCTTCAAAGTCTTTTCTGAAAAAAAAAGGGTTTTCAGTCTTATGTAATAAAGAAAATGATTATGGTGGTGTGTGTGTGTGTGTGTGTGTGTGTGTGTGTGTGTGTGTGTGTGTGTGTGTGTGTGTGTGTGTGTGTGTGTGTGTGTGTGTGTGTGTGTGTGTGATGATGATGATGATGATGATGATGATGATGATGGATGGTTGCTTATGGAAGAGTTTACGTTTATATAGGGTGATTTATCCAAAGTATTGAGTTATCCAAGAGCAATTTATATGATTTTTTACAGAGATAAACGAGGCTTGTAAATAGAACCAAGCCTTTGGGTCAATTACTCTGGAGGTGAACTTATGTGGAGTCGACTATATAAAGTCATCTGACCGACAAATCGATATTTTTCTGAACAGCCGAGATATCAGAATAATGGATAAGTTGACATCATTTTCTGAAAAGTCGAGTTTTCCGACCGGTGGATAAGTCAACGCACAAGTCAGCGTATAATCCATTTTCCCCCCGGCACATCCACTTATGTGCAGTAGACTGTAGTTATCACCCGCGGAGTTTTTACGGAGTGGAGTGATAGCGTTTTTGTTGTGTAAGTGGCTGGTGTGTGTGTCATGTAATGCGGAGCGATATTTCGTATGCTACGCGATTACACGAGACAGTACAGATTAACAAAAAGATTATTGATTCGTGCGTTACACTATAGGTTAGTCGTGTGACACAAGGGAGCGTATTGACTGAACGTGGCCCAGGGTTTGAGTGAAATTTTTAACACTGTTCACGCGATTTGAATATAAACAGGCGTTGACCTGTATCGGTGCGCACTCTGAGAATGGAGCAGATGATTTAGATGAAGAAGAGGCAGACTGTGCCCATTGATAAAGGCAGAGGCCTAACACATAAAGAAGTATGTGAATTGTAGTTGAATGACCGGTACTCAAGCCGTAAGTATCTAATTTTATATTGTGAGAATCTAGATGATTCTCCATTTTGTTTTCAATGGTTTATTGTCGGAACCGAAACTATGTTTGAAAAATTGAAGAGTTAAAAAATGTTAAAGTGTAATATGACTGCTAACTGGCTGGCAGTGTTTTGAACTCGTGTTTATCTGGTTTGTTATAGCTGGGCCGACTCCCCGTGCGGTAGAGGAAAGAAGAGACTGGAGAGATCGGGCTAAGGTGGATGGCCAGGGGCTGCTGCGCGCGTTCGGGGCAAGTTCCGATCCGCGGGAAGATCAGGTTGGGCAAAAGTTTGTCGCCGACCAGTAGATGTGATAAGTAGTGGGCAGTATGGGATCCCCGCACAGAGGAAGCCAGTTCCGGACACCACAGAGTGTGTGTGTGGACACTTGCAGTGAGTAAACCTGCAAAATCAATATTGAGTGCAAAAGAAGAGTGCTTGATTGGTTGCACCAGCTGAAAGACAGATTATGAAAATATGTAAGCTTTGATTGATGCCAGAGTAAAGAACCCCCATGGGATTTTTAAAAGATTAAGGAGGGGATGAATCGAAATTGACCTTTGTTTGCACCTTATGTGTATGGAGTGGATGCAGTTGTGTGCGGAGGAAAGACGTCATGTTCGTGTGTGTATGTGCGTGCATGCATGGATAACCAACGTCTGACAGTGGTGACCCCGACTTGGAACTTGGTTTTTGTTTCGTACCCCTCCCCTTGGTTGTGATGTTCCCCACCCCATTTTGAATTGGAAAAAAAAAATGATTTGCTTTTTAAGGTATTAGTGAATGTTGTGTGGGAACAGTTGATTATTACGTATAATTACCTTTTCTATTTGGATACATCCCCCCCCCCCCCCCCCCCCCCACTAATTTTCTTTATATTGTAAAAATTTCCATTTAAACCCCTCCCCATATTTCCTTTCTTGATTTATTATTCAGCAATTGAACATATTTTGCTGTGAAATCCCCTTCTCCTTTTGTATTCCCACGTTTTATTTTTCTACTGAGTATTTTAAGGATTTTCATGTAACCCCCCCCCCCCCCTCCTCATTATTATCATTGCTTATTCATTCCTGTCTTGTAAGCTACAGTTAGCTACAAGTTTGAGTGAGTATGGTGTACACAAGATACAAGTCTAAGATTGTGTATATACATTATTGCTGTACCATTTTATGGTCAAATTGTCTATTATTTCTCTTACTTGCGTTCATGGGTGAAAAAATGATTGGTGTAGTGTCATTGTAAATGACCATTGCAGATTGGCTGCTGTGCATGTTCATGGTCATTGATACACGATGGATTTCTTGAGGTTGTCTTTTGAAAGATCACTGCATATTTTGATATCTTCGTGTGGGTGCTTACTGTTTCATCTATGCATATAGTGCAGTTCTTAATGGTTTCAACTTGCATATTCTCTGTTGGGTTCGGCAGGAAGTGTATGGATCATGCAAGTGTTGTGTTTAAGATGTGGATTATGTATTTTGGAGATATTGAGGTGATCCATGGATAAAAAGTGTTGATTCCTTTGATGAATATACTTTGTGCATTCTTGATGTGTATATATAGTACTTCTGGTTTTGGGTTCCTCTGTGGGGTATCCTTTTGCAAGATTTTCTCCGGTGGGAAAAAATCTTACCCCGGGAAGGGGGGTGTCATGTAATGCGGAGCGATATTTCGTATGCTACGCGATTACATGAGACAGTACAGATTAACAAAAAGATTATTGATTCGTGCGTTACACTATAGGTTAGTCGTGTGACACAAGGGAGCGTATTGACTGAACGTGGCCCAGGGTTTGAGTGAAATTTTTAACACTGTTCACGCGATTTGAATATAAACAGGCGTTGACCTGTATCGGTGCGCACTCTGAGAATGGAACAGACGATTTAGATGAAGAAGAGGCGGACTGTGCCCATTGATAAAGGCAGAGCCTAACACATACAGAAGTATGTGAATTGTATGTTGAATGACCGGTACTCAAGCCGTAAGTATCTAATTTTATATTGTGAGAATCTAGATGATTCTCCATTTTGTTTTCAATGGTTTATTGTCGGAACCGAAACTATGTTTGAAAAATTGAAGAGTTCAAAAATGTTAAAGTGTAACATGACTGCTAACTGGCTGGCAGTGTTTTGAACTCGTGTTTATCTGGTTTGTTTAGCTGGGCCGACTCCCCGTGCGGTAGAGGAAAGAAGAGACTGGAGATCGGGCACTAAGGTGGATGGCGGGGGGGGCTGCGCGCGTTCCCGGGCCAAGTTCCGATCCTGCGGGAAGATCCAGGTTGGGCAAAAGTTGTCGCCGACCAGTAGATGTGATAAGTAGTGGGCAGTATGGGATCCCTGCACAGAGGAAGCCAGTTCCAGACACCACAGAGAGTGTGTGTGGACACTTGCAGTGAGTAAACCTGCAAAATCAATATTGAGTGCAAAAGAAAGAGTGCTTGATTGGTTGCACCAGCTGAAAGACAGATTATGAAAATATGTAAGCTTTGATTGATGCCAGAGTAAAGAACCCCCATGGGATTTTAAAAGATTAAGGAGGGGATGAATCGAAATTGACCTTTGTTTGCACCTTATGTGTATGGAGTGGATGCAGTTGTTTGGTGTACATGTAGGCTAGGTACTGTAGATGTGCCTTTTGGCATATTAAGGGAGACGTACATATCAAACAAAAATATATATAGATAGATACTGTATCAAAGTGACCACAGGTCATCTACGTCATGAAAGGTAGAACAAAGAAAATGCTCGTCACACAATAACATGCAATCAAATAGAGAAATCATGGAATTTATATCACAATAAAAAACTGGTCATTCTTGCTGATTACCGGTCATCTGCATTGTAAGGAGCAGAGAAACGCCCATACCACAACAATATTCTGTCTGTCAAACATTTTTTTTTTAATATGGAATTGGCATCAAACTGATCACTGGTCATTGTCACTGACCACTGGTCATCTCAATTGCAAGAAGCACAGACATATTCATATAATAGACAGTAAGCAAGTATGCTTTCCAAACTGTCACTGGTCATTGTTACTAACCACCAGTCATACTACATTTTCAGAAGCACATACACTGTATAGCACATCAATACAGAATGAGATAGTGAAAATATGAAATTAACATAAAACTGTCCACTAGTCTTTCTTGCAGACCACTGGTCTTCTACATTAAAAAAGAAAGCATTAAACAT